>CATIWR010054690.1:0-16870 GCA_949677035.1 Omphalea diandra | reverse complement strand
ATTATTAAAATATATAATTTTTATTTATATATAATAAATATATAGTTTATATAATAAAAAAAAAATATATATTATTAAAATATATATATATATATATATATATATATATATATATATATATATATATATATATATATATATATTCTGTTTAGATTTTTTTATTCAAAATAATTCAATATTCTCAATTTAATAATATAAAATTTTTAATAAAAAATTAATCTAATTTAAATTTGATATATTATTATTTATATTAAAATTTTTAATTTTAATTTAATTATTTGATTCAATTTCAAAATATGCACGCCCTAGTCGACATCGAAATGGATCAGCATGCTACTCTTCTTGCACTCTAATCATAATTTTAGTTGACTTTTAATTTGTACACTTTCCAACGCGGCACGACCTTCAAAACGAAGAAGATATAAACCACCAGAATGTACTATTTATATATTTTTTTTATAGCATCTAGGAAAATCAGATCAATTGGTTTTAATTTTTTTGCTTTTTATTGCTTCATGGCTGTTACAGAGAATTAATGGTGCCCAAATCATAGTTTGTTGTTTTCTGCAATAAAATAGTACAGAAAATAAAAAGGTTATGGGCTTAGTACAGTGCATATGGCTGCACATGCAGAAGAAAACGATAGATGCCGCAGTAATAGTGTGAGAGAGAGAGAGAGGTTGTGCCTATGTGTAAAGATAAGAGTTGCTTTTACTGTTCTGTCCAGTGCCAACTATGGTGCGAATGTTGGGAGCATGGAGGCAAAGCAAAAATGCCTCAAATGGCGGCAACCCATTCCCATATCATAAAATCCCACATCAACCCCACTTTCTATCTCTTAACAAATATGCACTGCTCCTACCCACCAACTTGAGAGAGAAGAAGATAAGTCTATGAGATATGGGTCACAATAAGGTGGCCTGCTTTCTTTAAGAAAAAGCCCATAAGCAATTAAACATAAAGCTTTCTCGTGGATTGACGAAAATAGAAGGTGGGGAATAAACAAGGTTTAGGATTTTTTTTTTTCTTGTTTACGATTGTTCTGTGATGGGAAAGGTAGTTTCCCGAATACAGAAAGTTTTTTTTTCATTTATGACTATATAGATGCTTAGCGTTTTAGACAAGGCAGCCAAAGAGAGAAGGACAAGAAGCAGTATTAGGATTGCTCCTACGATGGTACATCATGACAATCATCACTACCGTCCAATTCCATCTTGTGGGTTAGGCGGTAGTGATATTGGTCCCACAAGGAGCAGATCAAACAGGTGGATGATGTCCAGTGATATATACGATAATGTTGTTGGTGGTGGAGATGGTGCCACTGTTACCAATGGTGGTGCAGGTGGGTTAAGGTCTCTGCAGCTTTTTGACATCTCTCCCAGTACTGAACCTGCCTTCCAATTCCCAAGTAGAAATTTTTTCTTTTTCCCTTTCTTTTTAGAAATAAAAACAGGCCAAAGCAAAACCATATCATTTCGCTCATGGCTTCTTGGCAGCTCTAAATAGCTCTTTATTATTGTTTTTATTATTTTCTTACTGGTCCTTAATGAGAGAGAAAAGGTAAGCAGACTGACTAGGTTCCTGTTGATGTGTGAACTGCAGGAGGGATGGCAGCATCTTTGGGCTTTCCTTTTACAAATGCACAGTGGAAGGAGTTAGAGAGACAAGCTATGATCTATAAATACATGATGGCTTCTGTTCCTCTGCCTCCACATCTTCTTATTCCTACTCCTAGAAATCTTCTCTCAGACCCATCCTCTTCCCACTCTCCCTGTAATTTAATCTCGTTTTCTTTCTCTTTTTGTTCTCTGTTTTATTCAAATTGGCGAGATGGGTATTCACAAGGAGACCAAATTTTTGCTATATTTATGTTTAATTTGTTATGTATGGGCATGCAGTGGGCAGTGGTTTGAATCTCAAGTTCACAAATCGGGCAGATCTAGAGCCAGGGAGGTGCAAGAGGACCGATGGGAAGAAATGGAGGTGCTCACGAGATGTGGCTCCTGACCAAAAGTATTGTGAGCGTCACATGCACAGAGGGCGTCCCCGTTCAAGAAAGCCTGTGGAACTTCATGCAAAGACCAACACCGACACTAACAACAAGAAGAAAACCCGTTACAGTAATCCTGCTATTTCTGCAGAATCTCCTGTTCCTTCGGCTATTTCTTCCGACTCAACTGTCAACAGCAACGGTGTTGCTTCTCGGTTTGGTGGTACTATTTCGCGGCCAAACCTTCAGGCTCGTATTCTTCTTGACAAACCCAGTGATGAAGTTGCAAATTTTGATACTGTTTTGCCCTTTGCTTCAACATTCATGGAACCCAGGTGGGTGTAAGTGACTCATGTAAGCAAATTATTTGGGTCGTTATTTTTTGGTTTAGTAAAATTTCTCGCTTATTCGCATTTTGAAGGAACGTTGAGTGGATGGTGAAAGCAGAACCTGGTGATCAACAGTGGCACCAGATACAAATAGGACTATCCTGTGACAGTTCTTGCAATCCAGAATATCAAGAACATGCTTTGAATTTGAACTCCTATGGAAATTTCAGTGTAGGAGAAGATCAACAGTTTAGTTTGTTTCTCAATGAGACACAACCACCCCCTCCGAGGGATTTTATTGATGCTTGGTCTAATGGAGCATCAGATGAACATAGTGCAAGCTCTAGAAACACTGGTTTTGCTGTTTCCGCATATGGGAAGCTTTCGCATTCCGCCCTATCTCTCTCAATGGGAGACATTAACTCCATGGATGACGAAATGGGTCAGATCCATATGGGACTAGGCCTAATGGAATCAGATCAAAATCGTGGATGTTGTAATAGATCCCTGCCCTTGTCACCTGCTTCCTGGGCAGGAGTCGCACCAGGTGGTCCTCTAGCAGAAGTCCTACACCTTAGCTTGGTAAATACCACCGCTGCAGATAACCGATCATCTTCTCTTGTTGCCAAAAATGGCGATTGCGGTACTAGTCCTCCAGCAATTGCGTTGTCTACACCATCTGGGGTTCGGCAGAAAACTGGTACTTCATTTTCTGAGAGCAGCAGTACTGGCAGCCCGACACTTGCGAGTACAGTAAGGGTCAAATCAGAGACAGGTTTGCTGTGGTTGAATGAAGGCAAATTGCAATCTTCCGGCTGAAAGATTTTTAATGGAATTGATTATATTTGTTTAATGTCCTGAAAAATATTTTGACTTGGCTTTATCACCCTTAAGTTTGAAGGCAAGTGCTCCTATTAAATGGTGGAGCACCAATCACGTATATTATATTGTTCCCTGTTGTGTACTTTCGTGTTCTTTAATAATTTAGTTTCATGCATTTTGGTGAATTTCGTCATGGTTTTTCATCTTTGTAGTCATTTGTTTTCATGCGCATGGGGAAAGATTAATTTGATCATCTTAGTATGCCAGCCAGAAACCAGAAAGGGTGAGTTTGTGAATATAGATCGAGGCTAACATGGGAGCAACGGGTTTACTGATGTCGTCTATGATATTAACCTTATGTTTAGAAAATTATTTAGGGATGAAAGAAAATAAAAAAATATATTTTATTTTTCTTTTTCATATTTAGATTAAAAAGAAAAAGGAGAATAAATTTGTTTTTCTCTAGTAAAAATTTAAATTTATTATAATTTTTTTAATCATTGCACTTTCTTTTCATTTTAGGAGACAAATAAAAAGACAAGTTAAGAGTAATTTTCTTTACCTTTTTAAATAATAGAATTTTTTTAAAATAATGGAAAATTTTAAATTTTTCTTATTTTTCATTCTTATTTTTTTCTTTATTTTATCTCATTTCAAACAAAGGGTAAGGAATAATATGTTAATTCAATATAATTATTTTTCATTTTGTTAGTTGCAATTTGTTGATTCAAAGATGAAAAATAATTTTTATTTAATTTAATAATTAATAATTATGAAATTGTAATATAATACATAAACAATATTGTAATCTTCATCATAAATATATCTTTCAAATTGATGAATTCAACTCGAAATAAGGATAATTTGATAAATTTTTTTTATTTTCTCTTTTAATAAAATCTAATTTTATTATATTATCATAATAAAGAAAAAATAATTTAAAAAGTAATATAGAAAATATATTTAGTATTTTTTAAAAAAAATAAAATGATTTTATTAATTGAAAATATAAAATAATGGAGTTATACAATCTTATAATATAAAAATTTTAAAAATAATTTTATATAGAAAAGAAATAGGTAATAAAAATTTCATTTTAAGATGATAAATTGAATTAACATAGTATTTTAAATTTCGTTAATCAACAATATTTTTAAATTTCACCAATCGACAATATATGCACTCTAGTAATAGTTGTTAGTCATTTTTTCAATACATATTATCTTTTTTTAGTTCAATTTGATAGTTTTTAAATATAAATTTGTTGTAAATATTAGGACTTGCACTCCATCAATTATCATGCAATTAAAAATTTAAAAAACCACATAATCACAATACATTTTTTAGCATAAATATAATCATAGTAAAGATCCATCATGAAGTGAATCAAAATCTACAAAGACCTGTGGACGAAAATTAAAAACCTATCAAAATGAGGTAATAGAATTTTGTATCTAATAAATTTAAAGAAAAAAAGTGACAAATCTAAAAACATGAAGAACTTATAGAAGAAAATTAAGAGAATGAAAATAATTATAAAAAAATAAAATAATTGCTAAATACTCAATCAATATCAATAAGAATTGTTATGTTTGGCAAAAGCGGAAAAATTTGATCCATGTGCAAGAATTAAATTATGAGTAAATATAAATAAAAATATAATAATTTTATATAAGATTTTCTGTAGAACTACATCTACAAAATTTGAAATGATTAATAATTTATTACAATAAAAATTATAAATATAATCAATAATTATTAAAATAATATTTAATTCACAAAAAAGATAATATAAAATATTCATATATCAAACTAAATAGAGTAAGAATTAATAATTAGAATTTACAATTTGAATATACAGAAATCTATCTAATAAAAAATTTATGACAAAATCTAATGAATTATTACAATGAAATCCTATTTATAGAAATCCCATCCATAGAAAAAAAAAATATATTTGTTTATAAATTAAAATCAAATAGAAAGTTTTTATGAATTAGAAATTTTAAATCAAATAAAAATTTAGATAAATTCTAATGAATCTCCACTTTAGATTGGAATTTTTCTATGGACATCTTCAATCTCTATGATTTTCACTTGAGATAATAAATATTGAAACTTGAAATTTTTTTGATCTTGAATAAAATTAGTCTTAATTATCTCTTTCAAAGCTTTGATACCATAAATCATGAATAAGTATAAATAAAAAAATATAATAATTTATATGACTCATTTTTTATAGATTTATATTTATAGTACTTGAGACGATCAATAATTCATCATGGTAGAAATTATAAATACAATGAGTAGTTTTTAAATTAGTATCCAGCTTATAAAATAGAATATACAATATATTAATGCGTTAAAATACTCTCAAAATAAATAAATATTATAGTTTTTAAAATTAGTATTCAGTTTATAAAATTGATATAGAATATTAATGCATTGCAATACTCTCAAACTAAACAAATATTATAGTAAAAGTAAAAATTAATAGTCGTAACTTAAAATCTAAAAACACATAAATTTCTCTAATTTTTCCATATTAGCTTCCAATCCAATCCCTTAATCTATAAAAATACCTAAATTTATATTTATTGTTTTATTTTTCTCTTATCTTCTCCAACCTTTTAATTTCAAAATAAAAAACAGCAACTCTGAATACCTCTCGTTGAAATTTTAAAAGAAAAATAATATATATATATAAAGGGTAAAACTTTTGAATTGATCAAAATATCTTTAATTTAAAGATTATTTTAAGTATTTATATATTAATCAAATCCTAAAAAGATTAGAATAAAAAAATAAAACACATGGATGTAAAAAGAATCCAAAACAAAAGTTAATTAATAAATTTATTTTTAAATATGAAAAGTTAATGAAGAAAAAATTTGAGCACTATCTATCCCATACTTACATATGTAAATTAACATAAAAAAAATCATATATGAAATTCAAGAAAAACATTAAATTAAGCAAAGTTGTTATAAAGACTCTATATAAAATAAATAATTAAAATAAAATTAAAAATTATTTCTATAATTATTTATTTTATTATATTTTGCAATAACAATTTTAATTTTTAATATCTATAAATATATTCAATAGTAGTATTGTTAAAATAAAAGAAAAATTCTTCAAAAGCAATGAAATTTAGCAATATGGTATTCAGTGGTGAAACCAAGATTTAAAATTAAGAATGACAAAATATAATGAGCTTACGTATAAAAAATGAAATTACGAACCACAAATTTATTGAATATGAGATGCTAAATAAAAGTTAATTAATAAATTTATTTTTGAATATGAAAAGTTAATGAAGAAAAAATTTGAGTACTATCTATCCCATACTTGCATGCGTAAATTGCCATAAAAAAAATCATATATGAAGTTAAAGAAAAACATTAAATTAAGCAAAGTTCAATATAACATTTCATTAACTACCGAGTCATAGATTATGTTATAAAGACTATATATAAATTAAATAAATAAAAATTATTTCTATAATTACTTATTTTATTATATTTTCCAATAACAATTTCAATTTTTAATATTTATAAATCTATTCAATAGTAATATTATTAAAATAAAAGAAAATTTCTTCAAAGCAATGAAATTTAGTAATATGGTATTTAGTGGCGAAACCAGAATTTAAAATTAAGTAGGACAAAATATAATGAGTTTACACATAAAAAATGAAATTATGAACCATAAATTTAAGACAAATAAACTAGCTAAATACTTAAGCACTTACAAAACAATAATATCAATAAAAATCCTTTAATTAAACAAATTACAATTGCTCTTTATGATTGTTTGATTGATTTTAAAAATTTTAAATTAATATAATAGATATTATTCATCTCATGATTATAAAGTTTACAAATATCAACACTAAAATAATATAGATCAATAAAAAAAAAAAGAGAGATGGAAGATAAATCATTTACTTTTGATTAAAATATCTAAGAAAAGAAATTTGTACATATAATTTGTTTGTTGAAGGGTTGGAGTATGAACAGAGAGTCAGAGAGTCGAATTACAAAGAAAAAAAAAAGAAAAATAAGGATAAAACTGATGATTTTGATTGGTTATTCCATTTTCTTTTTATTTCATTTTGTCGTTTAACATTTTAACTTACTCTACAAGAATTTTCTTTTTTTTTTTAATTCCTAAAGAAACCTTTTTTAACCTTTATTTAATTATTATATAATAATTTTTTTATTTTCTATCATAAATATACAAGTTTTAACTTTTAAATAAAAGATACAAAAATAACATAATTTAATAATAAATTTGTTTGTTGAAGGATTGAAGTATGAAGGTGGAGCTGAATTGCTAAAATAAATAAATAAAAAGGATATGACGGATAATTTTGATTAGTTATTCCATTTTCTTTCCCTTTCATTTTGTCGTTTACATTTTAATTCCTAAAAAAATCCTTTTTTAATCTTTATTTAATTACTATCTAATAATTTTTTTTTTATTTTTTTACCATAAATATACCAATTTTAACTTTTAAGTAAAAGACCAAAAAGTAACATAATTTAAAAACAAATTTATTTTTGTTGAAGGGTTGAAGTATGAAGGTGAAGCTGAATTGCTAAAAGAGAAAAATAAAGGATAATGCTAATAATTTTGATTAGTTATTCCATTTTCTTTTCCTTTCATTTTGTCGTTCAATATTTTAGCTTACTCTACAAGAGTTTTTTTTTTTAATTCCTAAAAAAATTCTTTTTTATCCTTATTTAATTATTATCTAATAATTTTTTGATTTTTTTACTATAAATATACAAGTTTTAACTTTTAAATAAAAGACAAAAAAATAACATAATTTAATAATAAGATAGATAAGCCCTTCAAAATAACCACTCACATTTAATAATAAAATTTACAATTAATATTTTTTTCCAAACAAAAAAGGAGGCCAATTGCCGCCCTCGCATGCATAAGGAAGAATCAACAATAAGAGTTAACGTTATTTTTCAGTAAATTAAAGTCATCCATTTTTTTTATTTATTTTAATATAACTACATGGGTTCTTTCAATTTGTCCCATCAATAATCAAATAAATATATAATACTGATATATAAAAATGTAGGACAATTACATATAGTATTATCTAGAAAAATTTTAATATTTATAATTAAAATATTGATTATAACTTACATAAAAAAATGTAAAAATAAATACAAAAAAGTGACAATAAAAAAGTTTTATGGTAATGCCGATTTTATAATAATAGAAATTTAAATGGACTTGATTGTAATAATTATATTTGACAAGTTTTATTTTCTATAATAATTAAAAAATTTTAAAAAATATAAATAAAAAATGAAAGTGCTAAAAATTTTAAAAAATTAAAACAAGTGCAATGCCGTGTTTAAAAAAAACTCTCTCTCTCTCTCTCTCTCTCTATATATATATATAGCCATACACATCCAAGCGTGCTTCGTTGGTTCCCTCTTTCATATTAGTTAAAGGCTAAGACAAGTCCATAAGGGGGAGAATCTTTACTGTAACTTTATTAAAGGTTAGTGGTTTGAAAGAGTTTCTGTATAGCAATAGATCAATGACACAACATGATTGGGAAAATGAAAGCAGAATATATATGCAAAGCATGAACTTTTTGAGCAGAAAAAGCAATGAAAAATGAGTGAGAAATGAGAAGTAGAGGTTCTTTTTTCACATACAGATCTCTTCTATCCGTAGGACATAAGAGTGCCTAATGTAATAAGCAAGCTATCATAATTACTTTGGCTTTCAATTAGTGCAATGGAAAATGAACGTTTGCTTGTTCTGCGTGATTGCAGGCTTTAATAATTTTTAGCATCATTATGCAAAAGTCATATATATGAATCATTAAATTGATGTTAAACGTAGGGTTAGCTGCAGGCCTGCTGTTCGAGACAACTTTATATATTAGCTTTGGCAATAGGCTGTGATTTCATGTTCTTGATTATGTGCACAACGGCCAAATCATGAAGCTACATTTGCTTGTGAATAAAGAGTGGTATATTTCCGAAATTACGATGTAGCTTTTAGATTTTATTTTTTGTATTACAATACAAAATTTAATTAGATAAATATAAAAAGTAAATGAAAATATTACCAAAAGCAAATAAATAATAACTAAATTTTATATTTAAAAATTAAAACTAAACACGGTCTAGTATGATCAATATTTTTATTATAAATAAGCTATATTTTCGGAACAAGATTGAATGGATTAATTGGACTGATAAAATCAAGAACTAGCTAATAGTTTAGTTCGGTTTAATATTAAAAACTAATTAACTAAAGAATCGATCAATATTGAAAAAATTGATCAAAATTGAAAATTTTGGCCAAAACTGAAAATCGAATCAAATTGGTTTAGCCCAAAATTGTCATTTCAATAAAATTTTCAAAAAATTATACTATCTTAAAATTTAAATATTAAAAATATTTTTTACTTTATCATATTATACTTTTATAAATTTTAAATATTTTTAGTGTTATTTATAGATTTTAAAAAATTTAAAAAGCTACTCTATTGAACCGGACCATTGAACTGTCGAACTAGTCAGGTGATGGATGATCGATTTGTTTTTTTAGAATAATATAAGATATTTTCATTTATAAATAGTTATATAACATTTACAAAAGAAAATAATTTTATAATTTAAAATATCAATATTAACTTGATTCTCAATATAACTAATACATGCACATCGATTCAGTTTCAAAATCATATTTCTATTTTCACTATAAATCTGTATATTTATCAATTATGGAGATCCTCACTAGATATGGTGATATAACGTGATATGGACTGAAATTCATATAGTACGTTAGAACATATCTAAAAGACGATATCCAATAATATATCATCATATGTTACTAAATATTAAATCTTAAACCACTAAAACTCTGAAAAAAAGAAACAAAAACTCTCACAAAGAGAGATAAAATAACAACACTAAAATAAAAACTCTCAAAAGAGAGATAAAACAAAAGAAAGCTAATCAATAGGATAAAAAAACTCATTTTATTGAAGAAAATAAATAAAACAAAGAGAAAAATAGGTTTGTCGTCAGTACAATATATCAATAATAGCTCCAAAACACTAAAAAAAGTGAATTATTTTCGAAGAGAAGAGATGACCAACGAATGGATGATCAATTTTAAAACATTACTATTAAGATAGTATTTGATCGTTTAAAAAAATATATTAAGATACAAAATTTGATCAGATAGATACATAAATGGATACAAATATTTTATAAAAATGAACAAATAATAAAAAAAATTTTATACTTGAAAAATTAAATTTAAACATGATTTAATATGACTATTATTATTATTATTATTATTATTATTATTATTATTATTATTATTATCAAGACTATATTTAACTGTCTCAAAACATTTTGCAAATATAAAAACTAAACAAAAAAACAAAAATTGAATAAAAAATATAAAACAAATATCAAAGGAAAAAAATAATATTTAATATTAAAAATTAAAAAAACAAACGCATCCTAAAGTGCTTGAGCGCCGTAAAAACCACATCTATCACTCTTCCTCTGCATTTAGAAACAATGCACTTATTATTAGAGATACTAAAATGCATGCTTAAAATCTCAGTTAAAAACTTATTAACCATTTAAGTCGAATTTTTCTTTTATTGTTTTGAGGGAGAAGATTGAATTTTTCTTGATTAAAGTTGAGGGTTGAAATCTTAAAGACTCTGAGATATGAATTAAGTTCATCATAATGGGGTGGAGGTAAGCTTGTACATATTCTTGTTCATTTACATAAAATGTGTATCAGATACAGTTTAAAGCCCATGTTAGACTCATCCCTCACGTTTAATGGGATTTCAGGTTGGAGGCATATTAAAGAAAAATCAGTTTCTTATACCATTTACTTTTTCACCACTATGGTATGTACTTTCGAGTGTTTGATGGCTCTGTTCTTTTAATTTAATTTCTTTAAATTGAAATGTCTATGACGGAGCTTCATGGGAAACAATTGCTTATATTGAGGATGTATACTTAATAAGGTGATTAAAACTGAATTTAAAAGAGTATGAGTGTCATTATATTTGATAAAAATAAAAAGTGTTATTCTAATTTCAGTTGATAATTATGAATGATTTTTTAATTGTCATGCATTCATTTGTTAAATATATTAAAAAATTTACACTCAATGTAAATAAATATTTATCCAAATTTTACAGTACATAAATAAAGAATAGGTTTTTAATTGATAAAACTAAAAAAAAAAATAGGGACTCAGAAATTCAGATTATAACGTAGTATAACACCTAATCAATATAATTTTTAAGTATTTAGGTAGTAATTTCATTTATGTATATAATTATTTATTATTCTCAATAATTATTTATTATTAATAAAATTATCACAAATAATTAATAAATTACACACATAATTTAAAATTTTATAAAATAATATCATCTCGTGTACATCAATGTTGAATTCAGAGGTACCAAAGGCATTGCCTCATGGTAATAAGTTGAATATTGTCTTTTGTTGCATCTGCATGATCATAGCTTTTGTTTATATCATCAAATATTCTATAACTTCATGGGTTTGAAATTAACAATGATGGAATGAGGGTTTTGGGATGAAAGCAATATATAGCTCGATTACTGTCATCTAGAAATTTGAAAAAAACAAGAAAATTTCTACATACTAAATAAAAATTGAATCAATTATTGTTGGTTAGAAAGAAACTAAAATTAGTAAAACTTTCAAGACATGTTACTGTGGAGCCAATAATTGATTTCCATAAATCTCATGAACATTCACAAAGATTTATATCCTCTCTTCAGTATGATGCTTGGCTTTAATTTACCTTAACCACCTGCTAAGATCCTTGGTTGAAGGAGGAGACACCTCATCCCCATTGCTGTCTGTGCAACAAGACTACATGATGGACCTCTGCTCCGTTCCAAGATAGGCTTCATAAATATTATTGCTTCGGCTCCTCAAGGTATATAATAATCCACAATGTTACCGCTACAGCTGCTGTTGCTTGTTACGGGGTCAGCAGGAACTGGAAAAGATAGGCGTTTTTTGGCTCTAGTACTGCCCATCTTCTCTCTTTCTGGAGTTGAAGGTCTTTGCCTTGGTGCACTTTGTGACCGAATACGAGCCTTGGCGGATTCAGTTGCAGCCATGTAGTTAGGAATCGAATTAGCAACAGTACCTCTGTCTTCTCTTAGGCAGCGAGGACTAGTTGATTGTACCTGGTGTGGTCTTGTTGTGGGCTGGAGGAAATTGTTGTGGGCTATAGTGAGAGGAGAGGCAACAGAAAATGAGCTAGGCCGTTGTCGTTGGTAATGATAGTATTCATGAGATTTGCAGGTTTTTGGGGTCGACAAAGTATCCACTTCGACAGTTTTAATAGGATCTGTATGATGATCAGTTGAAGCTCTTCCTCTATTCTCCCATGGATTTCTCAGTTCATTTCGCCATCTGTGTTTCTCTTCTAATTCTCCTTCACTTGCGTATGCGTCGGTACTAGATCTCCATATCTTGTACAAAACCATGGAAAATTAAAGAAGATTTGAAGAGAGAAGTTCAAATAAAAGGAAGACATTATAGAGGTGAAACCTGGCGAGAGAAAGCATAAGCAAGTCCACGTTCCAAAGCAACTTCTTTTTTTTCCTGCATTATTGCTTGAATCTTCTCCATTGACTGTGGGTCGTCATCCCAATTGACCCAGTCATGATCATCTAAGCTGCTTTCATCCCTGCACTGCATATTTTAATGTCACAAAATCCAATTAATTATCAAATATATTTTGTTATGTAGCCGAAGCTGAAGCATAATTAACTCCTGATCTTATCATCCCCGCAAAAAATTATCTTACAATGGACTTCCCATCAGCAACATGAGATCTCAGCAAGCTATTATGATCACTTGAGATGGAATGTGTGCTTCCTTCATAAGAAACCGTCATGCGTTGATCCCTAACTTGAGCTTGAACTCGCATCAGAGCCTGCATGCAGTGAAGAGTCACCTTTGCTCTCTTTCTAACGTTGTGTCCTCTCACCAAGGCTTGTAGCTTTACTAGTCCCTTAAGTGCACGAAGAGCTCTCCTTGCCTTCAAAAACAAAGTACGGGTACGAGTTCAACAACCGATCTCTTTACTTAATTATAAACGGACCCTCTTTACTTACCAGATATCCTCTAAAAGTTGTCTGTATAGCAATGGCGGCAATATTTTGCTTAACCAAAAAGGTAGGACTGGTGA
Source organism: Omphalea diandra (assembly GCA_949677035.1). NCBI lineage: Eukaryota > Viridiplantae > Streptophyta > Magnoliopsida > Malpighiales > Euphorbiaceae > Omphalea > Omphalea diandra. The sequence goes on along the minus strand of CATIWR010054690.1, from coordinate 3,463 downwards.
GTCTAGCCACTTCCACAGCTGCTTGGGCAGTTGCAACTGCTGTCTGAGCAGCTGCAGTTGTGGCCATGGCCACTGCAAGGGCGTGTCTTTGCTCAGCATTAGTAGCTTCACTAATAGTGGAGGTGGCTGTAATAGTAGGAGCAGTAGTGGTTATACTCCTTTCTTTACACACTGTAAAATGTTGTATTACTGTTTCCTGAGTTGAAGGTTTCCTGAAAATCCATCTTCTTTTTCCTCTTTTCTGCATATACCCAGAAATTAACATGGTTCAGGAAAGTGATTAATGCCCAAAATGTTGAACTGAATTCAAGGAAAGATAAAAGACAACTAAAATTTCACCTTTTCTTCCTCTTCTAGTTCTTGATTTTCTCTCCTTCTGCAACTTCTCTTCTCATTATCCTTGGTAGGAGACCTAAAGGCTCTTTTAACAGCAGCCAACCAAGAGCTCCCTCCAACCTTCCCCATGATGAAAATGTTCACAAAGAAAAGCAATAGTATACTTAACTAATAAAAACTAGCTACCGAACCAAATCTTAGAAAAACAATAATGCCATTTCATTGATTGCAGCTTCTTCTCGTAAGGAGTAGTTGGTAGCTAGCTTTAAATGTAAAATGCAAAGAGATACAAATATCCCTGCTATTGAGTAGAACTAATCCATGCATTTGGGAACAGCCTCTGTATTTGTGTAATGCACATAACGTTATCTTATGCTGATGATAATAATGCTCAAAGAAATGGCGTTTTCTTGTGGCATGGGGGGGAGGGGGAGGGGGAGAGGACACTAATGGAGTTTGGTGTCAGAAGGTAGGGGACAACAACATCAAGAGTGAGTAATCTAGGGAATGCTGAAAGCTGGTGAAGGAAAGAGAGAGGGGAAGGAGTAGTGGATAGATGCTGTTCTATATGCTTTGCTTTTCTTTGTCTTGCTATATGCTAGCTTTTGCTTTTCATGTTTCTTCGGTTGCTTTTCATATTCCTGAAATAAACGATAAGCTCTCATGGCTTCACATGTTTGAGAGAGAAGGATAGCTTCAGGTGAGGCAGCGATAGAAATTATATTAAATTTTTTTAGAAAAATTTTATATTAAATTTGATTATATTTATTTTATTTTTATATATATTTAATTATATCAGTTTTTGTATTATATGTATTATATAACATTTTATATAGATTTTCCTTGAGAGAGTCTAAAGTGAAAAATTGTCCATGGTGACCAATATTTGATTGTCAATGATCATAAAAAAAATTATGACAAATAAGAGATTGCGCCCAAATATTTTATTCAAATCGTAATATATTTAATAAATACCAATTAATCTTCGATTAAGTGGTATTTAATTGATTTTTAAAATTATAAGATTGCTAATTCAAACTTAGATCAAAATTATCAAAACATTATATATATTTAATTAATTGATGAAAGTGTTTAAAAAAGAAACATACGATTATTTTTTAAAATTAATTTAATTATAATTAAAAGTTAAACTTATAAATCTCATCAATAAATCAAAAACTCGTTAATAATGAAATGCTATCCTTGTTAAAACTTGTTTTGTTTAACCGAAAATTAAATTTGCCTCATTAGAAGTTTATATTATTTCAAATAGTTTAATAATATTATTAAATAAAAACTCTAATGGTCTCTTCTCTTTTTCTTTTCTTATTGTTTTCACTTAAGTTTTTCTATTTTTGGTCACATCGATTACCTGTCAGATCAACTGCTGTTCTATTTTTCTTTTCTTTTATGTTATTTTATTTTAATTCAATAAAAACAAACTAGTTAGATCTATTTATTGTTTTATTCATTATTAAGAGTTTTAAACTTTTTTCATGGAGTTTTTTTTTTTATTTCTTTTGTAGAGTCTGTAATGTTACCTTTTATGAGATTTGAATTTTCATAAGTTTAGCAGATATGAAGTGAGATTTTGTTATTAATGTTCTTGCAATCAGATTCATTCAAAGAACAAAGAGATCATTTATCACTTAAAATGGCTATTAAGGGCTATTTGGGATAGCTATTAGTTACATTTGTTAACTAAAAGTTGTAGTTAATAGTGGATAGATGTTAAGTGTTTGATAAATTATATCTAGATGTTACTGTTAATTTTTAAAATTATTAATTAAAATATATCAATTTATATTTCATATTTTTAGCTATAATATAATTTAAAGAAAAAGAAAGAAGAATAACTGTTATAAATGTGAGAATATTTGTGAGTTTTTTTATATAAAAATATGTATTTTTTAAACATGATGTGAGATGTATACTAGATTAACCAATGAAAAATGTTTAAAAGAAAATTTTTAAAAAGATATTTTTATCTTATATTAACTATTAGCAGCTGAGTTGAAAAATAACTCTAAAGAGAAAATAATTCTAATAATAGATGATTGACACATCAATTAATTATTAATTATCATTTTTAATTTTATTAAATATTTTTCTATATCAAGTATCAATCAACTATCAGTCATTAACTATACTCAATATATACCTTTTGAGCAATACGTATTGTTCATCAACTATTGAATAATATAAGCTAAGTTTCTATTATTTAAACGAAATTTCCTTTTTTTACCTTCTTGATTGTATGTATTCATATTTTTATTATTGATTAGGTTTTTTCAATGAATAAAAGATTCATGATTTTGTGCAAAAACATAATATTATTAAATAATTGATTCGTATATTTTGGTTATTATGCTTTTATTTGGAGCATTACGCGGATTGAGTCCGTGAAAGATAATGTAATGGGACGGACGTTGTGCCTTTTTTTTTTTTTTGGGATGTTGGGACTTGTGGGTGCGTTTTGGTGACATGTTTTAGGACTGTTTCGGTAATGTGAGGCACTTTAGGGACAGTTGTTGGAACGTGGTATGTTGGGATTAGGCTGCGTGGAGCATTTTGGAACCCATAGGAAGGCCCATTATTCCTTCCTGACCCTATTAATATATAATATTTGGCATCTATATAGGACCTTTTGTTTTGTTTATGGTTGAAAGTTACTGATTGTCCCATTTAACAGACCAGTCAAACTGTTAAAATCTTTTTCCCCTTTTTATGTACTCAGATAGCAATGCTTTGGCTTCTCCAAAAGATGGCCAGTTCATGTCTTATGGGTGAAACTTTGATTACTGAAAACTGTCTTGGATTCTCTGGGTTCCTAGGAGAAAGCATGTGGGTCATATCTGTGCACTGGGTTGATGCATCTTCACTCAAGAGAACTGATAACTGAGACACACACACACTAGGTGAAAAATGGGAACCCTATGGATGGTTAAGTTTAAGGTTGGCAAACAAATCAAAGGACATTGGCATTCTATAGTTGCTTGATCTAATGCTTGTTAATAATAGAACTTAACAAATATATTATTCTATAATGTTTTGTTTACAATAGTGAGATCAACTATTAAAACTAACCCGTAGTAGTTCTTAGAAGAGCATTTAACCACGTGATACC
>CATIWR010054647.1:0-29163 GCA_949677035.1 Omphalea diandra | reverse complement strand
AAGTAGGTGAAAAGGCTTCATTAAAGCCTAGACCATGTCTAACTAAAAGAGATCTTTGAGATACAATAAGTGTATCCAACGCTTCCTTCCCCTGATAAAATTTAGAGATGGAGTTTTTAAGTTCTATAACTTCATCCTTTAAAGAATCATTTTCCTTTCTCAAAGAGTTAAAAAAGGATAAAAACTTAGAAAGACTCTCTAGAGACTTTTTATGTTCTTCATTGGAAGTCTTCAACTCACTTACAAGATCATTTAACGATTTAAATTCATTATCTAGTTTGGAACATTTTTTCTTGTAAGTTTTCATTTATGACTTATATTTGTTACATTTCAAAATGAGAGCTTCTAAAAGCTCACCATCTATATCATTAAATGCATCATAATCATCATAAGAGTATGGAGAAGTACGTACCTCTTTAGAGGAGTCCTCTTGAGCCATGAAGTAAAAGTTTGCTACTTCATCTCCATCTTCATCTTCATCACTTGAATCATCATCCCAAGTAGCCTTAAAGGTCTTCTTCTTTTCCTTGTGATGATAGGAAAATGACTTTCTTTGGATTCTTCTTTCTCTTCTCCTTTTCATTAACTCTTTAGTCCTTATTGATATTTTAGCAAGCTCTTTCTCTTTTTCATCACTTTCATTGGAGTCACTTGAGCTTGAATAATATTTTTCAACTTTGAAGGCCAGAGCTTTCTTCTCCTCTTTGTTTCTTTATTCTTTTAGCTTTTCCATCTCTTCATCTTTCTTAAGAGCCATCTCATGAGTAAGAAGCTTACCATTGAGGACATCAATTGACACTTTCCCAATCTATGTATTGGACTCTTGAATGTTACATACTATTGCACCAAATTTATTTAATGGAAGAGATTTGAGGATTTTAGTGTTTACCTCATAGTTGTTAAGAATCCTTCTAAAATTTTTCATGTTTGTGATAATAGAGAGGAGTCTATTTGTCATTTCGGTGATGCTTTCATTGTCTTTTATCATGAAGAGCTCTCACTCTGTCACATACATCTCCAACCTACTTGACTTCACAAGAGTTGTGCCCTCATGATAGTTTTCTAGTGCTTTCCATATGGCATGTGCAGTTTGGCAATGTTGGATTCTTACAATTTCTTCTTTTGACATGGTGTTTAGGAGAATAGCCATTGTCCTCTTATTCTTTCCATTTTCCTTTCTTTGTGCTTCACTCCATTCTTTTCTTGTAATTTCCTCCTCGACTCCTTCAACCTTCTTTATTGGAGGCTTTCACTCTTTAATAATATAATCTCATAAGTTGATGAGATCACTATTAAGATAGATCTCCATTTATACTTCCAAAGACCATAACCATTGCTATCAAAGTGTGGATTAAGGTGAGAGTGGACTCTTTCTTGTGCTATTGATCTTTTTTTCACACAATTAAAGCTTGAATTGAGACTTAGCTCTGATACCAATTGTGGGCCCTAGTGCACTAAGAAGGGGGGTTGAATTAGGGGCAAATTTGAAGTTTTGATTTTAGAGGAAGCTTACAAATATGAAAGATTAGAGAAAGGATAGGAGAAGAATGAACATAAGAGTTTTATAGTGGTTTGGGTATTAACCAACCCTACATCCACTCCTCAATTTGCCAATTAGGTATTTCACTCAATCTCTAGTGTTTTACAAGCTCACACTCAAATTAGTGTTTAGGCTCACACCAAGCCTTACAAGTATTTTCCCAAGTATCACACTTAACCTAGTATTTAGGCTCATACTAAACCTTATAAGTGTTCTATAAGGCTGACACTCAACCTATACAAGAGTTTTCTAAGGCTCACTCTCAAACCTATACAAGTGTGTTTAAAGCTCACACCAAACTATGTACAAAGAAATAAAGAATTAAAGTTGAGGAATAACTTTGTAAGAGTTTGGCACTACCAATAGTTCTTCTCTTGCATTAACATTGGTTTAGTGGAGTATTTATAGCCCACATCCACTAAAGAGATGTTACTTTAAAACTATCAACAAATCTCTAAGATGTGCTAGGTAGATTCAACATTAAATATTTGTCAAGCTGAAGTCACTGTCGCTACTAATTTTTTGAGGTCGCGAATTTTTAATTTCAGTTGAAAATCCCATTTGTGTCTAACGGGTAGTCCACGTGTCAGCTTTTTGTTTGTCATCCATAAAAATATAGCTGTTATGTTCCAACCACTCTTAAAAGTCACGGTCGCGAGATCACTGTGTCCTGAGCACAACTGAGACCGCTAATTCCTTTGTAATTGAACCAAGGATCCTTCAGCTAATTCGTGTTTGTGAATTCGCTCGTAAATTCCTCTGGCCTAGCTTCATCCTTTCTGTGATTGATTCGCGAAAGCGATTTAGAACATACATACCACGAATTTAGAAGAACTTTACAAGGTTGTAGATTTTGAATTCTAATGAAGATAACACTAATAAACTATAAAATCAATATGCCCTTATCACTTTTATGAGATTAATGAAACATATTTTGTGTGCATACTTAGGTAAATTTGTGGTTATTTATTTTGATGACATTCATTTTAATTTATTCTAAGTCATTAAAAGAGCATATAAAACATGTTAGGTTAGTTTTTGCTATTTTGAGCAAAGAAAAATTGTATATTAACTTTAAAAAGTGTTCTTTTTGTACTTATATGCTTGTTTTTCTAAGATTTATAGTTAGCAAAGATGGGATTGAAGTTGATGAAGAAAATGTAAGTGTTATTCAATCATAGCTGATTTTATCTAAGATGAGTGAGGTAAGATCTTTTCATAGTTTAGTAAGTTTTTATAGAAGATTTGTAAAGAATTTTAGCATAATTGCAGCTCCTTTAACCAAAATCGTAAAGAAAAGTGTTGGTTTTCAATGGAGGAACCGCAACAAAAGGCTTTTGATTTGTTAAAGTATAAATTAACTAATGCGCCTTTATTAGCTTTGCCTAAATTTTCTAATACTTTTGAAATTGAATGTAATGCTTCAGGTTTGGGCATTAAAGCTATTCTAATGCAAAAAGGGAGGCTTATTGCTTACTTTAGTGAAAAACTTAGTAGGCCTACATTGAAATACCCAACATATGATGAGGAGATGTATGCATTAATTAGGCTTTGCAAACATGGAAATATTATCTTTCGCTTAAAAAATTTATAATTCATACGGATCATAATTCTTTTAAGTACCTTAAAGGGCAATACAAGTTAAATAAAAGGCATGCTAGATGGAGTGAATTTATTAAGTCTTTTTCATTTGTAATAAGGTACAAACAAGGTAAGGATAATATAGTGATCGATATACTATCTCAAATGTATACTCTTCTTTCTCTTTTAGATACTAAATTGCTTGGATTTGAGTGTATCAAAGATTTATATGTTGATGATCGTGATTTTTCTAATTTCTTTCAAATTGCTAAAAAGGTAGTTTTAAAAAGTACTTTAGGCATGATGGATACTTGTTTAGGGATAACAAACTTTGTGTGCTTAAGAGTTTTTTGCATGAATTGCTTGTTAGGGAAGCCTATAGTGTTAGGTTAATAGGGCAATTTAGGGTGCAAAAGACCATAGATGTATTGCATGAACACTTTTATTAGCTTAATATGCAAATTGATGTGCAAAGAATTTGTGATAGATGTGTTACATGCAAACAAGCCAATTCTAAATCAAATTACATGGTTTATATATGCCTTTACCCATACATAGTATGCCTTGGATTGATACATCTATAGACTTTGTTTTAAGGTTACCTAGATCTAAATATGGGAATGATAATATTTTTGTCGTCATAAGTCATTTTTCTAAGATGGCCTACTTTATTTCATATACAAAATTAATGATGCCATTAATGTTGTAAATTTTTTTTTTCAAAGAAATTATAAGATTGCATGCTATGCCTAGAACTATTTTTAGTAATAAGGATATAAAATTTTTGAGTTTCTTTTACAAAACATTATGAGGTAAGTTGGGTACTAAATTGTTATTTTCTACTTCTTGTCACCCACAAATCGATGGACAAACTGAAGTTATGAATAGGACTATAGGGTAACTTTTAAGAGTTTTAATTAAAAAAAACTTGAAGTCTTAAAATGAGTGTTTGCCACATATAAAGTTTACATATAATATGAGTGTGCATTTATCCACCCTTTTGAGATTGTTTATGGGTTTGTGCCATTAAGTCCTTTAGACCTTTCCCCTATCCTTCTAATTTGTGTGTGGATATGGAAGGTAAAAAGAAAACTGATTTTGTTAAGCAATTTCATGAAAGGGTGCATTTGAACATATAAAAGAGGAATGAACAAGTAGCTAAAAACGCAAATAAAGGAAGAGTTATAATTGTATTTAAATTAGGGTGTTTGGGTGCACTTTAGAAATGAAAGGTTTCATAATCTTAGGAAATGTAAGATAGACCCTAAGGGAGATGAACCTTTTAAGGTTTTAAAGAGGGTTAATGATAATGCTTATAAGTTAGATTTGCCTAGTGATTACAATGTTAGTGTTACTTTTAATGTTGTTGATTTATTTCCTTTTGACTAATATTGATTCGAGGATGAATCCTCTTAAGTAAGGAGGGAATGATGCAAACATCTAAGACAAATCCAAAGATCTACTTCAACTTTAAGGCCTAATTATAAAAAGGAAGGCTAAGGAAGTTCAAGGATGCAATTGGAGCTTTCATGAAAAATCGATTTTCAACCTCCAACATTATAACAATCTAACCAAATATCAACAAACAATATCTACTTTCTCAAAAAAGAACATTACATTACAATCATAATTCATAGGTAAGAGGATTATGAAACAAAGTATTCTTACTAACCCTCGAGCATTCTCTCAGTTAAGTTGGTCCATACACGTCCAGAGTAAAAAAAACAAAAAAAAACCAAAATAAAGATCACCTACATCATCAACTCATTTAAAAAAAAAAACACAGAAATTCCCAACATTACATTGACATTTTGATGCTACTATAATGATCTCCACATAGAAATAACAATTGAAGTTACAACATTCTAGTGGTACAATTAAGAACACACATAGGTGACCAACTCACAAATTTCAATTACAAGAAAAAGTTGGCCAACTAGACAATATCTAACATGAAGTAAAGTGAGATGTGTGTTAAGCAAGATCACATTCCACCAAATATAGAAGTGGTGGCTTTACTGATTGTGTTGTTGGTTAGCCTATTAGAAAGTAGCATTTCTTCTTGGTGAATTGTCATGGAAATGAGTTTTAGATTCTGTTTTGTGTAAGTCTTCTATAAACTAATATACAATCCAATAAATTCATGAAAAATTATGTTTTTATTTTGAATAAATTTGAATTTAAGGAATTTAAGACCATAATAGAAAACCACATGGCCCTATTGCTAATCAACATTTTTAACACTCAACAAAATCAAGTTCACCATTAAAAATCCCATTCCGAGCAACTAGCTAGAAATTTAAATGTACTAATATTTTTCCAATCCAACATTGTTATTATTTTCGTATCCTCAACATGCAATTTTAGAATAAAATCAAAATCACAAATCGATATTTAGTAACACAAGAATAAAATCAAAGAGAAAAGTGTCCATACAAATATATAACTATAGAAACTAAAAATAAATTTCAAAAACCATACTTATCCCTCTATGCGCACATCCCTAGAACCTCCTTTCTATGTTACCATTGGTCCAGACTATTCGAAGCTTAGTAGATTGTCCACACAAGCAGTCCCTTCCTCTTGGATATTATAGGTCAATGAATGTGGATGAGATGTCTAATTCAAGACTCATGTTCATTTTCATCACAATTCCAAAATCTCAACAGGCAATCTGAAAATCCCAGATTTCAGGGATAGAAGATGATGCTAAATTGGGTTCAATTTGATATTAAATGACTGCATTTTTGTGAAGAGAATACTAATTTACTAAGGCCAAACGCTGTCGTTTTGATGATGGGGCCATTTTATTCATGTTATCAAATCCTCTTTGCTTCGGTTATCAACACTTTTTGTTTGTATTTACTATGTCATGCCGGACTTAAAATTCGTGTATTTAAAATTAAAAAAATATAGGATTCATTTATAAACCTCTTGAAAGTTCAAATTTAATAGGTAATTTTTCCAATATTGGTCTTCAAAGTGCAGATCCAATCTCTTGAGTCGTTTTAGCAAGACTTGGAATGCCTAAATATTCAGCTAAAAAAAATTCAATTGCTCATCCTGCTTTAGGCGCTCAAATTTGGAGAATCAAACTGCGAAACCCTAAGAGCGAGATGAGTCAGTTGTTCCTTTCATGCCATTCATATCAACTTCCATGTTTTGAGGCATGGTGCATCTTTAATTGTTTGGACATGTCAAGTTTTCTTTGCACTAAAACACCGCAATTTCTGAAAAATCTTGGAGATTGAATGATCCATTTGGGTTTTCTTCGATCTTCACCAATTATTATCTTGATCAGATCACTCTCATTAATTCGTAGACCAAAACAATCAGAAAAGTAAACTTCTTTTACAGTTTCATACCTCGTATTATCATGTGGGTTGTCACCAGAATCTGCTAAATCTCTTTCCAAGAAACTGCAATTTTTAGACCAATAAACAGCTTTCTTGCTCTTCTCAAAAAATATGATTTCATCGATACCCAGATTTCCAAAGTTGTTATGCCCATCTTTGCTTCTTGTTGATTCTGAGAAAATTGTTTTTCGTAAGCTTGAATTTTTCTCCTGTTGTTGGGCTAAGTAACCCAATTCTTTCTAGCTTTATCTCTGTAAACCCTGTAATACTGAACTATAGTCTATGGGACCGCATTATCGCTGCTTATAATTTCATCAAGACTACCCTGCTGTTTGATGACAATTTGGTGATTAGAGCTGTGATACATCATCCGTCAAGGGTTTTTCAACAGGATGTGGAAAAGGTTACTGCTCCCAATTTACTGACGTTGTGAAGTAAACAAGTGCAATGAAAAGGTCGAGATGGTTATTAACATGGGCTTCTGTCCTACAAAAATGAAGTTTATCCAAGCCCTTGCTGTTTGTCTTCAGCTCACTGAATCAAGTCGGCAACAGCAATTAGAGGTTTATGGAAGATGGGGTTGGTCTAAAAATGAGATGGAGTTAGCATTCAGAAAGCAACCCTTATGCATGAGGTTATCAGAGAGTAAAATAATTGACGCTATGGATTTTTTTTTTTGTCAATGTGATGGATTTGAAGCCTTTATCAATTGCTGCAAAGGCCTAAATATTATTATTCTCGAATTTTTCAATATTACACTAAATAATCTCACTTTACATATTATGCTAAAATGTTGTTATCATTTACTTTTGTTAAAAAGAAGTCCTTCTATTAAATCTATTATTAAATATAAATAAAATATCTGTAATATTATATCTAATTTTTCATTCTCACCAAAGCTTATAATCACCAAATTAAATTAAAATTTTATTTAATTTCTTCTTTTTTCCCTCAATTTCAACAACAAGATTAAGAAAATACTATACTTAGAAATAGACATGTATGGATACGGAAAACTAAATTAAATAAAATATCAAATAAAAATAAGCATGAAAAATATCCAAAAGAAAATAAAAAATCTCTATCCCATATTGCCTCGTAATGAAAATGTTGGAATTGCTCTGGGGCAATATCTATATTCTAACCAAAAACTATATCATTTTATATTGATTTATCTCATATCAAATATCTTTCTTATCCCATATATATAAATAAAAAAATTATTTGAAATTTGAGAAGTATTTATTAATTTGTCTTTGTGAGGAGATTAATACTTGAGCTTTAGTTTGGATTTTTTTTTTGTTGTCTTTCTATTTTAGAATTGGTATGAATACTATATTACAAACTTGTTTCTATTTTTAGGTATTTTATTTTGAACTTAAGATTTTTAGATAGACAAGATAAATTATATTTATTTATATTTGAAATTTTAAAATTGCCGGTCCTAGAGTATCCTGTCTTATCTTATTTATCACGTTTGTCTTATTTTTCATTTCTTTTTGTCCTAAAAGGTTAGTACAAGACAAGACAACATTATAATTTTTAAATTTTAAGGACCCAACAATTTCAAGATGGAATGGAGATTTTATAATCTCTGGCTTTGCCTATCCCCTGCATGTCCTCTACTCAAAGAAAGTAAGTAAACGTAGAAAGAAGAAGAAGAAGAAAGCCACTTTTATCAACAATTCTTCTCAAATTTCCAGCTAAGGAGGTGTTGCTATTGTCCAAAAAGAGAAAGCTCTGGTTAACGCATTTGATTTTCAAGCCATCGAAGCCAATTAAGGAGGTGTTGAAAAAGCCTTCATTCTCATCGTCTGCTTCTCTATCTCTCTCTCTTTTCCTTCCCTAATTCTTCATTTTTTACGTAGAACTTTTTTTAATATTTTCAAGGCGACCACAACCATGAGAATTTGACCATTTTCAGACCCATATTATCACAGACCAAATTTCTATATTATCTTATCATACATTTCCTCAGAGTCAATATTCTCAAACAAAATCCAGACCCAAACCCAAACAAATTCATCGAAACCCAAACTCAAATACAACCAAGATTCATTTTATTGTTGTTATTATTAGATGCTATAGATTTGAGGTGAAAATTATATTATTCCTTTGCCTCCTTACACATGCTTGGTATGCCTTGGAGCTCAAATTAGCTTTTCATTCTCCTACTAACGAGTTTAACTTTTGTTACATCCATTCTTGGCTGTTAGACACTGATTTGAGAGTATAATTTAGTAATGATGGACTCGTTCATCGGAATTTTCGTTTTTTTAATGCATCAAGGGGTGTTATATTTGACAATAACTTATTCCTTTATATTGCAACAAGAAATGAGTTTAAGTTAATCGAACTGAAAAGAATATTTTGAAAAGTGTTTCATTATAATGTTGGATCTATGATTGCTTTGATTTACCATTTGATTGTTATTCTGGAGAATTAGTGAAGTAGGTCTAGAGACATTTATTTTTTAATTGTTGCTAAAAGTTTTTTTTTGTTTTGATTTTATTTTTTTCTTTTTCTTTGTTAAGAAGGAGAGAGAGAGAGAGAGTTTTGTAAGGGAGAAGACGTGGAATTTTAAATTTTTTTATTTTAATTGATTATTTTTTTAATTTTATTGCTGTTAAATGAGTTAAAAATAGATAAAAGAATATGCATCTTACGAAATAATATAATGAAAAATTATTTATGTTTTCATTTTCATAGAAGTAATTTCTAGAGAAATAGTATATTTTAAAAAGTTATTTTTTAGGAGGTAGAACTCTACAGTATTTTATTTTTCTGAAAAGCATATTGCAATTATATTTAATTCATTAACTTTTAGAGAAATATGTGAGAAAATACTATTTTATTCCTAATCTATTAATATAAATAGTTTTATCTCACTAATAAATTTATTAAAGAAATAAGTATAAAATAATTTAAAAAATATTTTCAACTTCCCTCTTTAGTAAATTACTTCCTCTACATTGAGTAAAAATTGCATGTTAACTTTGCACCTTTTTACAATCAAACATGGAAAAAAATTATAAAAAGAACTTACCTACAGTGAATGTTTGCACAAAATGGGATAAGAACATCTGTATTAAATAAGGGCATGAGCATCTTTACACTCTGAAAAAAATATATATTACAATGATTTCATTGGATAGTTATGGATAATTATTTAGGTGTCAATATATTATTGGATAAGCATGCAAGAAGCTGATATACATCTAATATAGGTAAGTTTTTATTAAAAATTACTATTCAAAAATCAATATTTATTATGAATTTCAGTCTAAAAGTTATTTTAAATTATTACTTGTTATTTACCAAATAATTATGCACAATACAATATGTATTATTATTTTATATTATATTACAAAAAACTATCACATTAAAAAGAACTTTTAAATAAGAAATTAGAAAACTCATTTACCACGTAAAAAGCAAACCTTCGAAATAGAAAATAAAAAAATTTAAAAAATAAAATTTTAAACAAAAAGTCAAGATTATATAACAAAATTTTAAACAAGAAATTAGAAAAAACATTAAAAGAAAATTTTAAACAACTTTTAAATAGGAAATAAGAAAAAATAAAAAGTAAAAATTTTAAATAGAAAATTAAGATTAAAATTAATTTATTGATTGTTCAAAATTTTAAATATATAAGTGCAAATTGCAGTGCAATAAATTATAAAAAATTATTTTAATTAAATTCTCTTAAAATTGTACCATATAAAATCGAAAATATAATTCAATTGACCATTTTTTTTTATTATAATAGTCTTTCTCTATATATATATATATAAATTTTACTTTTATTTATAAAATATTTAATATTACCTGTTTTGATTGAATATCATGACTTATTTTATTTAAATTTAATAAATTTTTCATTAATTATATTGTATAAAATTAAAGATGTGAATTAATAAATAAATATTTTATTATAATTAATTCTATATATAATTATAAATTTAAAAATTTTATTTTTTACAAAATAATAAATTTTAATTATTATTTATATATTAATTTTTAGTCATTCAATCGATTAATTAATTATTTAATAAAAATAAATATTAAATTCATTTAAAATTTATGTATTATAATTATACGGGGGACCAACCTTTTCAAAATAAACGCTAGCGCCAAAAAAAACCATATTGGTTTTGGATAAAAAAAAGTAATCAGCTACATAACAATCAAATGCCCATCCATCTCTGGGCGCCCAAATTTGGAGTATCAAAATGCAAAACCCTAACTGCCGGATGAGTCAATCCTGTAAGATTGTTCCTTTCCTGCCATTCGTTTCAACTTCCATCTATGCATCATTATTTTTTTAGACATGTTTGGTTTTATTTACGGTAAAACACCACCATTTCTGAAAAATCTTGGAGATTCACTGACCCATTTGGGGTTTGTTAAATCTTCACCAATTATTATCATGATTAGATCTCTCTCATCAATTAGTGGACGAAAAAAACTAGAAAAAGAAGCTTCTTTTACAGTTTCATACCTCGTTTCATCATGTGGGTTGTCACCAGAAGCTGCTAAATCTGCTTCCAAGAAACTGCAATTTTTAGACCAAGAAAAAGCAGACTCTTTTCTTGCTCTTCTCAAGAAATATGAGTTCGCCAATGCCCAAATTTCCAAAGTTTTTAAGTTATGCCCATATTTGCTTCTTGCTGATTCTGAGAAGACTCTTTTACCTAAACTTGAATTTTTCTCTTCCATTGTTGGGCTTACTGGCCCTAATCTTGAAAGGTCATCTCTGTAAACCCTCTAATACTGAAATATAGTCTACGGGACCGCATTATCCCTGCTTATAATTTCGTCAAGACTGCCCTGCTGTTTGATGATGATTTGGTGACCAGAGCTTTGAAGCGTACATCAAGGGTTTTTCAACAGGATGTGAAAAAGATTACTGCCCCAAATTTTCTGATCTTGAAAGAAATTGGAATCCCACAATCCTTTGTCAATTACATGTTTATACATCGTCCTTCTATACTGTGCTGTAAAGTAGACAAGTTCAATGAGAAGGTCAAGATGGTTATTGACATGGGTTTCTGTCCTACAAAATTGAAGTTTATTCAAGCCCTTTTTGTTTTTACCTGTTTCACTGAATCAAGTTGGAAACACAGAATAGAGGTTTATACAAGATGGGGTTGGTCTAAAGATGAGATAGAGTCAGCATTCAAAAAGCAACCTTTATGCATGAGTTTGTCAGTGAAGAAAATAATTGGTGTTATGGATTTTTTTGTCAATGTGATGGATCTGAAGGCTTCATCAACTGCTGCAAATCCACAGATGCTTCTTTTCAGTTTGAAGAAGAGGATCATTCCTAGGGGTTTAGTTATTAAAATTCTGCCGTTACAAGGTGTCTTGGAGAAGGAAATTCATTTCTCGTATGTGTTGAAATTAAGTGAGGAGTGCTTCTTAGAAATGTTTGTGAACAAACACCAGGGGCGTGTTTCCCATTTGCAGGACATCTACCATGGTAGGGTGAGTCTTCAGGATCTAGGCTTTCAATAAAGATACAGTACGCGGTTATGCTGTATGATACTGATTTTGCATATGAGTTTCCTGTCTGGTATGCTGAGCTTTTTATCCTTGTGGAACCTGTTGATCATTCCATCCATTCTAATATAACTTTTGCACCAAAGCTTTGATGGACATAATGCAGCTTGTAAAATGCTTACGAACTTTCTCAAATCAGTTCTACAATCACTAATTCATTAGAGTTTGCTTCCTCTAAGAATTGTTCTGTTAATCCCCTCTGTTCTTCCTGAGAACTATAGTAAAGATATCAAGAAGTTTCTGGGTCAGTTGTCTCGATGATAGTTTGAACGTCAATATATGAATCAGTGAAAAAGAGACTGAAGAATCTTTGCTTGGCATGAAAGTTGTTGGGAATGGTTGATGACTCAAATATTTTTAACTCGTACTAAGATTATCCAAGAAGAAAAATATTAGTATATATATATTTTTTACACTAAAAGCTATGCTAATAGTCTGTTGCAGTTGATAGAGTTCCAACTTCACTAACTTATAGTTTAGAGGCAGATGGATAATCCCCGGGTGTCTATTTGAAAGGTCTACCGTTGTAAGGCTGTGTAAATGGAATTTGTAGTTTATTGATCATGTCATTATGCATTGAGAAACGCTCAAGAGAAGTTTTTGTTGGAAAATCAGATATGCTGTTCCGTAGTTGTTGTCTTTCTTTTAAAGGAAACTTTGTCTCCAGAGTTTAGATTTTGATTTATGGAATGTCCAATGTACGTCAATCATTCAATTAGTGATGTTGCTTGTTAACTTCACATGTAAATTTGAACCTCATAAGGACGTACCATGGTTTCTACACTTTGCTGTACTTACCATGCATGTGCAGTATAATATGCCTTGATGTGTTTTTTTTACTCTTTTCTATAAAAGCCAAAAATAGAGACCTATTTATTTGTCAATAAACCGTTGTAGTCTCCATTGTTTCTACCATTTCCCCTCCCTTCGATTCTTACTGCTGCAGAGATTCAAAAAAGGGCTGTCACTTATTGTACAGATGTTAATTACGAGTTGTTTTTTTCACCTGAATTTTTGAACGAACTTAGTTTATCATCAAAGCTTGCTGAGATTTTGAGTTGCCTTGATATAATAAAGGCTGATGCTGTCAGATGCATGGTTTGCACATTAGTTCCTGACTGACTAGCTGAGCCTTGTTATATTTACATTACATGTCAATTATGTTGTCCTTTTTGCTATTAAGTTAAACACCAAGACTTTGGGGAATTAATGCATACTTGTGTACACCAAGGGATTTTCTCAGATTGGTTTCTATAATGTCTAATTAAGTGGAGTTCATTAGTATCAGGATCAGTGACTCGATGCCATATTCTGTTCCTTAGAACTTTAGAACAGATACTGATAAGCTTTTGTGTTCGTCTTTGATAGTTTCAATGTAAATTTATGAATCAGCCTTGGAGCGTGATGCAATAATATTTGATTAGAACAACTCATGAAATTAGGTAAATTGAGTGAGCCTACAAGTAATGCCTTAGCTTTTTAACGACAAACATTAAGGCCAAACACATCTTTTCAATATGAGTGTAATTTAACTATGCTTCATTCATCATTCTACTAAGTTAGTGGAGTGCACGTTCTTTCCCTTCATTATTTTATTAAGCAAGCACAACTGGCAAAAAACATTCTTAGGCAACAATATTTAATATTTAAAATGAGAGGTCATATTTGAATTGGTGCCTCCAAGAAAGGTGGACTTAGCAAATACTCTTTAATGTGCTTGAAAGCATTATTGCATGCTTCATCTCACTCAAAAGGGACATCTTTCTTCATCAAATGGCTAAATGGTTGGCACCTCCCTACTAGATTAAAGATGAACCTTTTAATATAGGCTAACCTCCCTTGCAAACTTTTAAGCTCATGGATATTTCTTGGCTCAAGAATTTTAAGGATGACATTTTTTTTTTGATCGATTCCAATGCCTCTATGTCGTGCAACGAAGCTTAAGAATTTCCCTAAAGAGACTCGAAAAATGCACTTCAAAGGGTTCATTTTGAGATTGAACTTTCTTAAACATTCAAAGACTTGTCATATATCTTGAAGATGGTCAACTGCCTTTTTAGACTTCATAATTAAGTCATCAACATAACATTCAACATTTTTATGAAGCATATCATCAAAGAGCTTTTCCATGACCCTTTGATAAGTAGCTCCCATATTTTTCAATCTAAAAGGGTTAACTTTATAACACTATATTCGTTTAGTGTTCTAAATGTTATGGCTTTCACATCGTCTAGTGCCATCAAGATTTGATTATAGCTAGAGAATCTATCTAAAAATGATAACCTGACATACTTGGTGGTAAAGGTGAGCAATCGATTGGTTTTGTCGATTTTGAAAGTATTTTTTTATTGAACCAAACAAACCGATTTAGTTGAAATGTAAATCAAATCAAATCGAAAATGTTTAAAAATTGAAGTGAATGGAACCAAATTGACTGATATGATACGTATAAATTGAACCAAATTGAAATTTTATGAAAATCGCCTAAAACAAACCGAGCAAACCGAAAATCCATGCAAATTGAATTTAAAATCGAAGTGATCGAAATTTCATATATTGTTCATCATATGATATAGAAAACATCTCAATCTTTGGTTCCTAAACATCTTCAGTGATATTAAAATAAATATTACTATCCAAAAAATAGATATTACAATACAATACCAAATAAAACATAAAAATAGATATCATAAGATCATTAACAATACAAGTCATACTCTCTCGAGTACTAAAATTAAAGCTATTACAATTCAACAAGATTCCTAGAAGGTCATCATAATCCCAGATTTTTATATCCAAACTCTTCAAACCTGTAATAAATTTACAAGAAACTTACTATAAACACAACATTACAAGGAAGGATTATCACACATGAAACTTTACAAGAATTACTATTTAATCAATCGTGAATATATTTTGACAATTTCTCATAAAAAACAAATTTCATCGACAAATAGAATAGAAAATAGGAGGATCGTTCTAGAACAAAACCACTCTAAATGACTGAGTATTGTCTGGAGGGAAAGAATCAAATATAATATGAAATATCTTTACATATTCAATTGCTCATTTTCTTAAACAATAATTCATATAAAAATTAATCAATGAAATCAAACCAGTCAAATTAATATCATATAAACATACTACTTAGATAATCTCAAACTGAATTGAACCTTAAAAAACAAAAAAAATAATTCAATAAAAATCAGAATTCCATTTACTCAATGATCACATGCATAAACATTAAACTACAACACAAGTGATGGAAACAAACAAAAAGTTTGAATTCAGTACAATAGGCCAAAATCATAATGCTTCAAATTAGAAAAAAAAATTCAAGAAACTGAAATGAATCAAAACTAGACAAGGCAAGAATCTTAGTGCAAGAGTACAATTTGAAATTGAAAAAACAATAAGAAAATGTTATTGTAATGCATTAAACTAAGTTCAAGCATCACAACAAAGCATAATAATCCATCTAATTGGGTTATCAAATCAAGAATTTGACTTTGCATAATTAGACCCATTTTAAGAAACCAAACTATTTTCGTAGAAAACTCTGGCAACTAAATACCCACCTAAGTAGAAGATGAAAAAGGAGAAATTTATAATCAAGAAATATGATGTGTGTAAACTTCAAACAAACTGATATAAGACTTTCAAACAAACTAATATAAGACTTACCTTGTCAGCAAGGCATTGACGAAGATGTAACGACTTGATGGAAAACAAGAGATGGAGGATAAACAAACCATGACTGATGACTAGAAAGAGAGAGTGAGACATGAGAAAAGAAGGGGTTAGGAGACGAAAGAGAGGGATCGATTGGTGGATGAGAGAGAGGAGGCCGAACTAATGAGTGAGAGAAAAAGGGGATGTGGAAGATGAGAAAAAGGAGGGATGTTAGGGAAGAGAACAACTATGAGGAGGGATGTTAGGAAAGAGAACAACTGTGTTTTAGGTCTATCTAGGTCAATGCGAAAGAAAGAAAAAGCAATATGTACTAGAACTAGGTTTACATTACATTACATATGAAATGCACTATATAATTTTAGGTAAGTTTCCTTAGTTTTTTTTTTATTTTTCAATTTATCGAATTGAATCAATCAAAAATCAAAATTTTATCATTTTCATTAACTGTCGAATTGAATCAATCAAAAATCAAAATTTTATCATTTTCATTAACTGAATTGAACTGATTGAACTACATAAATTGAATCAAAAAATCGAACAACATCGATTTGGTTCAATTTATCAAATTTTTCAAAAATTTGCTCACCCTTACCTGATGGTAGCATCAATCATAATTTCAATGATGGAAAGCAAGAAGTCATCTTTTGGACAACATTACTAAGATCTCAAAAATCAATGGATATCCTTATTTGCCCATTTTTTTCCTAATTGGGATGATATTTGAAATCCAGGTTGGATACTAGGCCTCACGAATAAAACTAGCTTTCATCTTATTGACCTCAATTTTTTATTAGCATAATCAATTTAGGTTGAAAATGCCTTTAAGCTTGCTTGATAGGTCTTATCCTTTTCCTTGTTATTAAGTAGTGAATTGCAACTTTTGGATCTAACTTGGGCATTTCCTTATATGGCTAGGCAAAGAAATCATGATTCTTAGTGAGCAGCTCTATTAAGCCTTTTCTTCCTCAATATATAAACTTGTGCTTAGAAAGATAGATCGCGGATCATCTTGTGTCCCAAGATTCATCTATTTTATTTCATCCCTTATAGCCTTATTTCCCTTTTCAAAAGTAGATGAGGTCTTTCTAATATTTTCTTCCATTCATGGCTCATTTTGATCAACATCTTTTACAATGAGATAATATGCTTCCACCAGTTCATCATTTCCTTTTTGTTCATCATCAATTGTATTAGTGATCACCATTGTTTATTGTTGAGCTATCAATGATCCTTTAATTTTTACCATCCATTTAGCCTTTCTCTTTATTTTAGAAGGAAATCTATTGCGTATGTCTTTTGAATCAATCAAATTGGTAGGGCACCTTTTCCTTTTTTTCTTTACCTTTTTAGCTTTTGAGACCTCAAGCCTTACTTGTATAGGAATGTTCCTCACTGTAGATGTCTCTCTTTCTTGTGTTCCAATATGATGAAATACTAAAACATATTTAGAGATGTTCACAATCTATTAAAAATTGAGATCATTGAGGAATTATGTTGATTCTCTTCATCTCCATCTATAGTAATATATTTAGAGTTCTATCTATGAACTTTTATGTGTAATGAAGTTAAGAATTCATAGACAAGACCAACCCTTAAGGATGAAGTAGTAGTACATTTTTCTCTTTATACTTTGTGTATCTTACTAGTAGCTATCTCAATTTCTTTATCATTATCTTTTGAATCCCTTAAACGGTTAAAAGTTTTGTCTTTTCCACATGCAACTTTGACTAATTATCTATAGGCATTAGGGTCATTATGTTCAACTATTAGCCTTTGTGAGGACTTCACAAATCCCTTCAGTAGGTGTTTCGAAATCTTTGGAGCATTGAGGTTAGTGACACTATGAGCGCCTCGGGTTTCACTCAAACTAGTGAAATTTTGCTTACAACTACATCCTTTTGTCGACCAACGGGGGATTGAGAGCATAAGGGTCTTCTACATTGGTAGTGATCCCAAGGTGTGGCATGTGATTAGACCATCGAGAATCCCTTTTAGGCCTTGCACAATTTCAAAACCTTTAGTCTAAAATGGTGGTCATCGAGGGACTAAAAGTGGGACAATACATTGGTACCATCATTAGAAAGTATGGAGTCACCACCCGAATTTAGTTAGGACAAGAATTCAAGGAAGGTAAAATCTAAACCTAGTCTAAGTAAATTAGAAGGCCCATTTCATCTTCACCTTATTAGAGACCGGGCTTAAAAATTGGATTTGGCTTAGGGAAGAGGTTAGACACCCCCAAATTGCCCGAATATTAGGATCCAACCTTTGGGCATCTTTGGTTGACTTTTAATGTTTTTAGTCGACTTATTGATTAGTCCAAATATCGCCCTTAAGGATACATCTAAATACGATCTATTTTAACAAATCTAGTCATCAACTTTAAAGGGAGAAGGATCATGCATCATGCTATAGGGTTTTAACATGCATCATCATCCATTCACACACACAATCATCCATAACATGGAGGAGGGTCATGTGGCATAATGTAGGGTTTTAACATGCATCATCATTCATTCACACACATAATCATCCATAATGTGAAATGGTCAAGACCAAATTCATAGTCTAATCCTAAGCATTCACACCTACAATCAAAAGAAGAAACAAGTTAGTAATGATTTAATATGAAAACAAATAAGCAAAAAAAGTCTTAAAGTAAATGTAGGAAGACAAAAAAGGTCCATGATGATTACCATACCATAACTTCATAGCCAAGGTATCTAACATGCATCTAAGTCTATGATAATGACATTTTTATCATCACAAACCTAAATATATAGCTTATAACACCCATACACAAATGCATGAATCATGAATAAAATAAAGGAAATGAACACACACACATGTTAAACATTTGGAGGGCATTAGATAACTTTAAGGCAAAAATTCATTTAAATGAAGTCCTAG
The DNA here is from genome assembly GCA_949677035.1 of Omphalea diandra. Lineage (NCBI taxonomy): Eukaryota > Viridiplantae > Streptophyta > Magnoliopsida > Malpighiales > Euphorbiaceae > Omphalea > Omphalea diandra. The sequence goes on along the minus strand of CATIWR010054647.1, from coordinate 10,518 downwards.
GGTTATTAAACCCTCTTTTATGTTGCTCATAAAGAGCTAAAACAATTTAAGCAGAACCTAACATCGTAGACATTAGGATGCCCACATCATACTAAATAGCCAAAGGTTCAAAATAATATTCACATGACTATCATACATTTTACCTTAAATAGGATCACCAAGGTCAAAGGTAACTTAAGTTCCTCACTTGGTTATTACCTCAAAGTGGCAAAAACAGAAACCAAAACCTAACTTAAAATTCAAAGGAACAAGAAAAATACATAAGCATTTTAAGTGAGAAAAGAAAAGAAAACCATTTTGAAAGCTAATCAAAATTCCATTTTGAAGTTGAAAAGTATCCTAGGCCATAAAGCCTCATCCTATTCTATCATTGGAGTCCAAACATCCCAAAAAAAATACCCCCAAACTCAAGAAATTTGAAAGAAAGAAGAAGTTGATTTGATACTGTATTGTAGAAAACTTAGGTTGTACAACCATGGATAAGGGTTATGCAGCCTACCAATAAGGTTGTACAACCCTCATTTTTTAGGTTTCAAAAGCATAAAATGAGAAAGAAATGGGGAATAAAAGAAGGTGAAAGGGGTTCCTAGGTGTGTTCTAGTGATGTCTTTACCCTTCGAAACACATGATAGGTTTAATATCCTCCAAAAATGCTTAAAGTAATGTATAAATGCAAAGATAAAGACCTAGTTCTACCTTGGAGAAAATAAGGTCAGGTTAGGGTTTAAGTTTTACATGTATGAGAATTGATTTTGGTAGAGTTGAGTTAGGGTTTCTAAACCTCTCATTTTCTCTTCAAAATAGGGGGTATTTATAGGTGTTAAGTGGGTACGCATTGCTATAAATATTTCTAATTACACCATAGACGCATTCAATCAGAAAGAAGGAGATGAATGCATTGAAATTAGGGTTTGAATGTGAGCTGTACAAATATAGGAAGGCTATACATCTTACTACTAGGGTTGTACAACCTTGGGGTGTAAAGGGGGGACCAATTACAGAATGTTCCTTGATTTAGAGTTCTAAGAAGGTTGTATAACCTTATATTGAAGGTTGTACAGTCTTACTTGATGGGTTGTACAACTTATTAGGCTTGGCTGGCAATCTTGAGATAATTTTAGGTTTGGTCATTACGCTTAGTTTTCGACTTCTCTAAGGTTTTCTAAGGTCTTTCATCCCTTCATTTGGGTAACTCCCTTTTACATTATGGGGATTTGGTCTAGTGATTTCATCATTGGGCTTTACATCATAAGGCTCAAAATTTGATGCTTGCAAATACAAAGCATCATGTCCTTTTAAACCTTGGGCGATATCCTCCATTTTGGCTTGAAAGTACGTTTGACCCTTCTTCCTTTTGGACACAGAAACATAATGAAACATTGAAGCTTTTTACTTAGAATTACCTAAGTCTATGGAGCTTTTTTAGATAATGAAGGGTGATCCTTTTTAGGTCTCTTTAGTCCTCTTTTTTGTTAGACAATTCTTTTTTTTTTTTAATTAAATCAACACTAAATTGTACTTCTTCCATAATTGGTGATAAAAAGTAGAACTTTACATCAAGAAAGTATGATTTTGCCACAATAAATGGGTTATAATTCACTATCACCTTTTTCACTTGTCCATCTATGTGGTATTTGAAGCTCTAGTAGAATTTATACAAAGCAAGACTATGATGATGAATCTAAGAGCGTCTCAACAACACATTATAACGTCTTTGCATTAATCATATGAAACATTGCACTAGATTTCATATCATCAATAAGCGAATTAAGTTAAACTTTGTCGATGGCCCTTTTTCCACCTTGATTGAATCCTTGAATCATCAATCTACTTTGGGAGCGTTCACCCATACCAAGAGCAAGCTTTTTCATAGTTTTAATTGGTAGGATGTTGATAGTTGACCTTTCGTCAACCAGGATTGGATTAACCTTCATCTCTTAAATGTACCCTATGATAAAAAGTGGCCGATTGTGAAATTTAGAACAAAGTTAGAGATCATCATCTATAAAACAAATATTTTTAGTGTATGCATAAAGAGCCTTAGGGCTACCCCTTGTTCTCTCTCTATCCTCGAATTCATCATCTAGCTCTTCATCTCTTTTAACTTGACGATAGGAAATAACAAGATAAGATTCATCTAAAAACTTTTTAGGCATAAATCAATCAAAGTGATTAGTACTCTTGGCTTCTGATGAAGAAGGTCATCACTTGGAGACGACTTAATAGTTTTTCTATGCCTTTTTAACCTTTTCAATTTAAGAGGTCCGACCGATTTTTTTTTAACTTCATAAGTACTATGGTTTATTTAGGATGAGGCTTCTCTTTAGGAGAATATTTCTTTCTAGGAGAATGCTTCTTTCGACCTTTTCTTTTAGTGACAATAGTCCATCCTTCATCATCAAGCTTATCCATGTGGGCTTTTTAGGTTTGAAATGATGCCTCTCGCTAAACCTTTAACATTCTCTCTAGGAGCAGGAGTTTTAATTTTGATTGGGTTAAAGGACCCAAAATTAATTATGGATGTCAAGGGAGGTGGACAACGACTGGATATTAAGGCAAAAGCCATATTAGAGCTAGCTTTTCCATCCTCAAAAATGATCTCTCCCTTACTTTGTAGGTCATCATTTTATCCTTTAAAATAAAACATTTTTCTATTGGATGGCTTATCAATCAATGATATTTGCAATAGTTTGGATCATTAGTATGGTTGGCTTCCTTAGGGCACTTCATTTCAGGAATTCAATGAGATGGGCTTAAAGTAAATTGTTCAACATGGTAGATACATCACAATAAGGAAAAAAGTATTATTTCCCCTATCTTTCCTTTAATATTATTTTCTTTCGCTATTTATTTTGGATAAAAGAGGATTGACCATCTAGCTTCTTTTCAGGTTTAGTTTTTATCTTTAGTGGAACTATAGTTACAACCATTGATTGTTTGTTGTCAAATTTGGATGCCAATGTATTGGCCTTTCATGTTGTTTTTCTTTACCCTTTTGTAGGGTCTTTTAATGGCATATTTTGATTGCCATAATATAAAATACTGTGCTCCATATCCTGGGTCAGAATCGCTAGCTCTTCAAAATATTAAGGCTTAATAATGAAGTCCCCAATGCATGTCTTTGATTCACATATCAATTCCATAACCTTCGAAGAGTTAATCTTTGCAGTTTAGGCTTAAATTCCTCTATCTCTAAATGTAGTCAATAATTGGCTCATCCTTGTATTGATGACCAGTTGTGAGTTCAACCATGCTAACAGTACATCACATGTAATTAAAACAATTGAGGAACTCACACTTTAGTTGCTCCCAGCGATCAATTAAGCTTGACTTTAGATCTATATGTCAATCAAAAGCATTCTCTTTGAGTGATCGAACAAATTGTTTGACGATAAGATCTCCATATGTTTCAACATTATTGCATGTTTCAATATTATTGCATGTTTCAATAAAGTGAACAACATACTGTCTAGGATTTCTTTTGTCATTAAAATGCTAAAATTTTGGTGGTTGATAATTCTCAGGCATTTTCAACCTGTCAATCCTTTAGGTATATGACTTGTCATAGATGTAGGAAGGTTGAGTCGTGCTCTTAACTTGATCTTTCATAGCCTCTTTTACGAGTTTTTTTAACTCAGCAAAAAAAATATAACCATCAGCGGCCAACTGAATGTTCTTTGCAACTTTCAAAGCAACAATAGTTTCCACAATCTCTTGAAGTTGATGTGAGTTTTCAGTAACAAGAGCCTTTTTATTTGGTTTTGAATTATGTTTAACAAAGATGTAATTTGGGCTTCCTTTTCAACATTTGTGGCAACTAAATTTTTCATCATCTTTATTAGATTAGTGATTTGTTCCTCTACAGTTGATGTGCTTGTAGTCATCCCTGTTATAACACCACTTAATGATTTGTGAGAAGAGGTTGAACTAGATCTACCACTATCGTAAATATCTCACCAGAGGTTAGCCCTTTCGGTAAAGAAGTGAGTAGGGATGAATCACTTTTAATTGCCACTAGTGTTTGTAGAGGGATAAAGGGTTTTTCAAGAAGAGGACTGATCGTGTGTAGACGTCCACAATAAATTTAGTTTGAAACCAGCACTAAGGCTGACACCAGTGGTCGATTCAATAGTGAAAACAGTGCAAGCCTTAAGTTAAGCTGTTTTGGTAGGCAATATTCTTCATTTTTGGAGAAACCAAATTGAATTGCATGTTGAGAATGTTGATTTGTGCTTTGAAGAGAAGAGATGAGAGATGTAGACTATTCCATTGGGCATGTCATAAATTTTATGCATGAAAATTAAGACAAGAAAAACAAGTACAAATTATCAAAATTAAAAAAAAAAAAGATTACAATCTCTAATAATTTCTTTGGAAGAAATAAATTATTTGATTTGACTCTACGGACAAAAATAAGATCTAAGGGCTAGATGGACTTGATCTTGAGTTAAAGATGAAACTCTTTATTTTATTTTAGAGAGTAGTGTCAAATGTGATTCGAGGGTATTACCACTTAATCTTGAATAGAAGACGGATTCTCATCATGTGGAACTTGAATGCTTGAAGACTTGAAAACTTTAATTTACAGAGTGATGCCTTTTGTAGATGATACTCATAAGTGTTAGGTCTCCTCTATTCATAGAAGTTCTACAAAGAGTATTTATCTTTATCTATAACTCTTAAGAGGTAAAGTTGATTTTATTTCAAATTTTTTTTATCAAGAAAATCTTTTGATTGGTCCACTTATTTTGTGACTGCTAATTCTTTCTACATCATTTAGATATATGATTTATTTTGATTAGCTATATATGTAGGTCTAAATAATTTAATTAATTATAATTAATTTTATTTAAATTTAATAAAATTAAAATAAGTCAAATAATTTGATTAGTCAATAACAATAATTTAATTTAATTTAAATTTAAATTAATTTAGTTAAATTAAATCTAATTAATTTTTAATAGACCAATATATATATTTTTATTAGTCTAACATTTTCATATCTACATACTCTTCAATGATAAGTGTCATAAATTAAGAATAATTAGTGATAATATATATATATATATATATATTATTTGAATGATTTTATCAAAAAGCTGTTTTTCTTAAAGTGTTTAATTTTTATTGATTGGAAAATTATTTTTTATTGGTTAATTTTTTTAAGCATGTCCAATATCAAAAAATAAAATATATATATATATATTTTTCGTCAAAGAAATGGAGCTAAAACACAGAAAATTTTGTATTCAAGGATACCGCTGCTTAAATCTCGCTCATAATCTGATGGTGAATGTGCATTGGCTAGTATAAGGCTTACCGTAGAAGATCAATACAGGAAGTGTCCTTGGTCTCTTTTCTTTGACAGCCTACAACGGTTCGAACCACCGATTACCGCCATCGGCTTCTGTTTAGGTGAGTTTTCGTTCCCCTATTATCTCTATCCATTCCTTGATGTACTTGCCCATTCTCTTTTCTTTTCCTTGATTTTCTTTTTACTTGGTGTTATGTTTGCTTGATTATAATGGGTGGTTCGAACACTATGACTTAATGAGTGAGATTTGACGTTTAGATTTCGATCAGGTTGAAAGTATAATTGATGTGTTTGGTGTTTGAAATTCTTGACCAAACTGCTTCTCCCTCTCAATTTTCTTTGGACTAGTCAACAGCTGAAGAGCATTTCTCATTGAATCATGGCTTGGAGAGGGAAACTTGCTCAGAATCTTAAGGAGCTGCGGATTCTGCTGTGCCAATCTTCACCTTCAAGTTCATCGGCTAGGTAATTTTCTTTTTATTAAGTTTTAGTTTGCAATCTTTTTTTTTTAAATATTTATATTTGATTGTTTTGCGGACAGAGCATTCGTAGAAAAAAATTACAGGGATCTTAAGACTCTGAACCCTAAACTCCCCATCCTGATCCGTGAGTGCAACGGCATCAAGCCTGAGTTATGGGCTAGATATGGTAAATCTTATTTCTACCCACTCTGCTTGCGTTTTTGCACTACTAATACAATACCACATCCTTCTTTCGGTTGAATGTCCGATGGTTTTGATTGTTGATGAATTTCTATCTTTCATTTGTATTTATTAGGGCTTAGTTGCCAATATGTGAAACTCCCTTCATTGGTGCCATTTTACATTGGGATTGCAATATTAATTTGAATTTCCTTTTTCTAGTTCAAATTTGTGTTAATAAGTTTTCATAATCAAAGTAAACCAATATTTTTGGCTTGTGGATGCTTCACTCAACTATTCAATCTGCGCATTTCTTTCTCTTGCATTTGTGTCAAGTTTCCAACTACTTGTAAATGCTTTGCTCCTGTATCTTGTCTTTATATCTTTTTTCTTGAAAACAAACAAGGCTTGAGGGAATGGAGAGGTTTTGTGAAATTATATGAAGGGTCTTGTTCTCATGCACTTGTTGACGATAAAGGCTTCCTATTTGAGTTCTATATTTCTTTCCAAATCTCCCAGCACTTCTATGTATTCTACCTTTATACTGGAGCATTAACTGGTAAAATAGATACGGGGTGGGGTGAGGGGACCTAACATTACATGACAATGACATGAAAGAAATTATCCAGGAAAGACACAGTAGTTCAAGATCTTTCTGAACATGTGCTCTTAAATTGGATGGAATGAAGGATCCATATTAAGGTTGTCAATATTGCTTTTTTAACTAGAATTAGTGGACAGTCCATGAAATCTGCTCTTAAAATTGTAAGATTTGATAAATTAACTTAAATACTATTCATATATATATGTGTGTGTGTGTGTGCATTTATTTTAATATTAAATAATTAATTCAATGTTGTTTCCCACAATTTTCAAATTTTTTAAAATAATAATGATAACATATTCATCTATTTTAAAAATAGTGGTATTTAGTTGTCTTTGACAATAACTTATTACTTTTTGAAAATAGTGCTCATCATTTAATAATTTGTTTCTAAGTCAATACCACAAGTAGTTAATAATCTAAAAAATCCAAAAGCCTAATATAACTTAAAGTGTGTCGCACCATTTGAAAGCTAGCTTGCTTTCATGCAGTACAACTTTCTCTCTCTCCTTAAAGTTGGTGCTTCTTCTTCTTCTTCTTCTTTTATATTTACAGTCTTTCTTCTTCAATTTATTCTCTTTCATAATATATTCTTCATCTTCTTTTTCTCGGTGGCCTTCTTCCTCAGCTTGTGTTTGGACGGGTATTGCCAACCCATATCACAAATAAATAAATTATGGTTTGTTTACTAAATTTTTGGTTTCTCATGAGTTTACCATTTTAAATGATTGAAATGATTCAACCAGTGATTTTAACATGGTTTCTTATATTTATGATTTTGTATGAGTTAAAACAAATTTCTTGGATGGAAATTTTACGAGTTGATTCGCAATTGGGATGACATTGATTCATATAGCCTATGCTAGCTAGTTTGGAAATAAGCTTAGCTGAGTTATTCCTTCCTAGATCCTAGCCTGTAGGTTTTTATTGTGGACTCAATCCTTTCTTTGTTGGGCACTAATTGTTGACTACTACTTCACTCAAGTGTGGCTGTTGCTTTGGTGCAATGGATCTGGGAATCAGTCTAGTCCTAGTTTTTTATCTGTTTCAGTCAAGAGCTTTGGCATTTTAGAGGCTATATAGTGGGGTTCAATGTGGCTAACCGGAAGGTGAGAGAGAGGTTGTAAATAAATCAATTGCAAAGAGGTGTTCCTTTAACAACATCTTCATAAAGGTTGTAATGTGTGCTTTAAATTGGATGAAATTATGTTTTGGCATTTTAAGCATTTAGCTCTTTGTGCAAGTGCATTGTGTTTTATTCATTTATTTTGCTTCCAAGCAAATAGGAAATCTTCCATTGCAGTCTGTCAGGTGTCCTTATGCAGGTACCATGTTTCGTACCCAGGGATTCTTGATCTGATGACAATAGCCAAGAAATGTGGTTTTGTGGTCAAAGAGAAATAGAAAGAATACTGAAACCTGAAAGATTTTGTTGCTCTTAAAACCGTAAACTGAATCTCTTAGGATGAGAGGCTGACCCTATCAGTTCTGGGTTTATCTTATAAGCTCTGGGCTGTTCCTAGACCAACCCATTGCAGCCTGTTAGGTGTCCTTGATATTGTTTTATGCTCATTACTTATTTATTTGTCGTTCCCTTGGGGCAAATTTTAACTCCCCTTTTGGAGATGCAGTGATGGTGGAAAAAAAATTCATGCCTTTTTTTATTTTTTATTAACCTAGTGTTCTCTATGCTGACATTTATCCCTACATATGCAATTTGTCCGCTGCCCTTTTTTCCCATCTCCTAGACCAGGCACACTTTAAAATAGTGAAGTACAAAAAATGTTAAAATCATCAAAATTGAAGCTATTGGGAGCTAGTGTAGTGCGCATGCATTAGTTCAATTTACATTTCTAGTTCAACTGTCATTTGCATTTTTTAGAGTAAGAGGGTTATCTGTATTTGTATCTTCATTTCATTTGGTTGGTTGAAGTTTGTTACTGGATATTCCAGCCCATTAGGTGGTTGGTTAATGAGCTGTGATATCAACTAAGAGAATCTATTGGAAGCTGAGCTAGAAATAGCTATAAATAAAGGCATTGGCGCAAAGAGGGGGAAAAAAAACTTTTCTTTCTTTCTCACCTTTTTCTTTATTTTCTTATTATCTGAACTCCTAGGTTGGGGCTTCATACTTTCACGTCCCAACGACAAGTAACCCTTTAAACACCATTCAAATACATCCTTGTAGGAAGAATCTTCACAGCTCCAGTTGAAGACATGTTATTACTTTTTCCCCCTGGCCTTCACAAAGAACCCCTCTGTTGATAACAAACATTAATATGATAATTGATGATTAACTAACACTCAACTATTTACAACTAGCTGTGGGCTTGAATTCTTTCTCCATGGTTAGATTTCCTTTTTCTCTAGAATTTAATGCTCTATCATGATTTGTTTCTTCAATAAAATGTATTGGCTTCCATTCTATTGCACCTCAGGTATTTATACTTGATTGTAACATGATTATGAATCTGTGGATTCTATACAGATATGGGTGTTGAGAAGGGCATTCAGTTGGAAGGTTTAACTGAGGCACAGATCTCTAAGGCCCTTGAAGACCTTGTGAAAGTGGGGGCATCCCTAAAAGCTTGATATTGTTGCTGTTTAACTGCATGAAGTGAAATAAGTTGACGTTTCGGGGGCATCCCTAAAAGCTTGATATGTTTTGCAATTGTTTATTGCGAGTTGAGTACCATTATCGGCCAGTTTGATCATTGCAATGCCCTTTTTACCGTGTGCATGGTATAAAGAAACACCGAAATATTTTTAACGGGAAACTAGATGCCTTTCCTCAATAATAGATCCATTTATATCTACTTAAAGTGCTTGCATGTGGAACCAATTTAAGACAACTTGGTTGTGAGATATGATTTTTCATGAATTTGATGGGGGTGAACATTGCTAATTTTATTGCATATGGAACTAAATAAATCAAATAGTTAGAGTGAAATAGGTGAACATTTGAAGCATGAATGAATGGTAATGTCAAGAAACTCTCAGATGGAAAGTGCTATTGTATGATACGCAAAACTAATAACTTGTGGGCATCTCTATTCTTTAGATGGGAAGCATGGCAGAAAAGAAAAAAATGATATGTAGATTTTCTTGTTCTCCGTATCTTATGCATTGTGTATCAACACGTGATAGTAATTAGTTCTATGGCTGTGCAGTACACGTTTAGTGGGCTAAAAAGTTGTTTCTTTTGAATTTTTGTAATTATTTGACTATTATATTGATATGCAATATTATGTTTTTATTTTTTTAAAATTTTTTCTAAGTACATGATGTACATGTATATAAATATTGAATTCTCGTATTGAAGAGATTACGAAATACTTCATCTGTTTCTATATAATTGACATTTTAACTGTTTGTTTGAAAAGGAGAGCTAGAGAAAGAAGAACTAGGGAAAGAAAAGGGGGTAGCGATTATAACTTTTACAGTGTGTTTGGGAGAGAGTAAAATAAGGAGGAGAGGAAAATAAGAGGAGAAAATAAGAGAGGAAAACCAAAATTCTCTGTTTGGGAAGGGGAGGAAAATAAGATGGGGAAGGAAAATATCAAATATTTTACCCTCTGCATTTTCTCTCCAAAATGGAGAGAAAATAGGGAAGAATGAGGGGATTTTGTATGAAATGACCATATTGCCCCTACATATTGGAAAAAATTACAGAAACAAAACCGTGTCTGCAAATGCTATAAACAGAAAATTGGTCTATCCCGTTTTCATCCTGGGTTTTGTTGTTGATATGCTCAAAATGTGTTAAAAGGCCTATACGACACATATATATATTTTTGTATATACTGGGTATATAAAGCTTTTCTGCAACAAACCCAGAAACAGAGTTTGCAAAATATAGCAAAAGCCAAGAAACCCAGAAGATCTGATGTCTTACATTTCAATTAACGAAAAACAACCCCAAAAAATGAACAAGAAACGAAAATATTTTTTATGGGTGT
>CATIWR010054634.1:0-17873 GCA_949677035.1 Omphalea diandra | reverse complement strand
GAGAAGTTCAAGTTAATTCTGAGCAAAAGGCTTATTGGGTATAATGAGGAGATTCTGGATATGAGGTTTTTGGGTGAGGAGGAAAAATTTCTTGCTGTTGCTACAAATCTTGAACAGGTGAATTGATAGACAATATTCTTTATCCTAATAATTTTCTAAATTGCTGTATGTGCTGATGATGTATGGAAGAAAAGGCTTTAAGTGCTGCATTTGGAAGTTATGATTCATGGAAACATTTCTGAAAGGGAAACTTGAAGTAACAGGCTCGAAACTTTTCAGTCCTGTTTCTGTAATTTTATAAAATTTAGAACATGACACATTTCTTTGCAAAAAAAAAATTGCAAAGACATCAACAGACTAATAGAACTATTAGAGTCGGTGAAGAAAGAGGCGGAGGATAGCGTGGGCTAGGGGTGGGCAATTCTTGGTTAAAACCGACATAACTAACCGAACCAATTAATTTCGAAAATTTGGTTCGGTTATTATATTAAAAAATTTCGACTTTATCAGTTCGGTTTTGGGTTTTATCAAGTTTCGCTAACTGAACCGATCGAATAGCAAAATGATGTCGTTTTGCCTTAGGGGTGGGTGGGTGGGTGGGTGTGTGTGTGTGTGTGTGTGTGTGTACACACACACACACTAATGCTTAATTCTATGGAACCCTTATTCTCCTGCAGTTATTCTCCTACAGCCACTCTTCATTCCACGATCCACACACCTCACTTCTCCTCCACCAAAGCCTTCTTACACAGCCTTTGCTCATGGTCCTCCACCTAATCATCTTCTCTACCACTTCTTCTCATGGTCCTCACCTTCTTCACCTTTCCGCTCCAAGAAAAAAGATGGGTTGCAGCAAAAAAAAAAAAAAAAAAAAAAAGGATGAAGAAACAATCATCAATCTTTTGCTGTGTATAATTTGTGGTCAGAGGAAATCGATATATTGTGGCTTGGCTGGAAAGGAGAGGTGCTATATTGTGTTGTTGCCGCTAATATGTCGGTTCAGTTAACCTGTGGGTTCTGCGTATAATCTGTGGGTTTCACTTCTCTCTTTAGTACAGGGACACTTTTCTGTTGTTGAGGTTAATGCCCACTTGCTCTCATAATATTAGATCCATTACATTTGTGATATATATGTATAATTTTATTTTTTATATGTATAATATTAGATCTTATTTTTTATATGTAATATATATGTATAATTCTATTCTATTATAATAATATTATGTATTTTTGCAAAAAGAAAAAATTATTGAAATTTTTTATGTGTTAATGAGAGGGTAAGCATTGTAGGCATCATCAATTGTGTCATTTATTCATCAATTTTTGTTGTCTTATGTCTGAAATTGTAAATACAAGTATTCCAATATTCCAATGTTTGTTCTGCTTGTATTTATAGGTGATAATATATGTTGCAGATATGTTTCATTATTCCTCTTGTTTTATCTATTTTTTTAATTAGATTTTGTTTTGTGATATCTATGCAATAGCATATCCTGCAGATCTGTTTCATTATCCTCTTGTTTTATTTATTTTTTTAATCAGATCTTGTTTCATCTTCTGGAGCCTTCTTCTTGCCATCTTCTATTAACAAAGAGAAAAATCATTTCTGTTATTATCACCTGAAAGAGACCTGACCGATTAACCGAACCAAATTTAACCGATTTAATTCGGTTCGGTTCGGTTCCATATGTAATATATTTCAGTTCGGTTAACTTTTTCATACAATTCGGTTTTCGATTTGTTCAGTTCGGTTTGGTTTTAACCAAATGCCCACCCTTAGTGTGGGCCACAGTAATTTTCTGATACATTTTTTTCCTTCCTTTTTCTTTATTTTCTGTCACTGTCCTCTTTTAAACATTGCCAATCTAATGCTGACACCACCGTAGCCACTCCAATGATGGATTCACCATCTTCATCCTTCTTCTTCTCATTTTTTATTTCCCTGACTTTTCTTTTCTTGGCCATTCCTTTTATCTCTGTCATCCATCCGGTATTTCTCCTTTATTTTTCTGATAAGTTGTGCAAAAAGTAAGTGTGTGTGGCTGTGAGAGAAAGATATTAACCTAGGTGTGCACGTCTATGCTGGTGTGAGAGTGAGTGTGATGTGATGAGTGTGTGAGAATTATGTGTGGCTGTGAGAGAGATATTAACCTAGGTGTGCACGTCTGTGCTGGTGCGAGAGTGAGTGTGATGTGATGAGTGTGTGAGAACTATGAGTAGGTGAGCTGTGATGTGAGTACTGCATGTGTGAGTGAGTGAATGAGGTGATCACAGCTTTAATATGTGTAGTACATGGAGTGAGTGAGATGATGTAATGGTCAAAACAAGCTTGAAAAGAAATGAAAGGTATGAAAGGTCAAATTAAAATAGATTTTCAATAGTTAAAAAATATTTTAACAACATTTTATAAAGTATAACGCAGCTCTTTATTTTTTATATTTATAAATATGTTCCTGTATTTCTTTTATTTACACTTTTCCTCTATGTTTTCAGTTTCATATATTTTTAAGAATGCCTCTGTTTCCATGCTACATATTTTGGAAGTAGTTTTTTTTTTTAAAAAAAAAATTGTATCTACTAAAAGGTTAGGATGACTATCTAAATTTCATTGTTTATAAATCAAAAAGAAGATTCTTGGCGCTTTGATGAAATATGCATTCTTTCTTGTTCTGCCACTGTGTACATGGATCCAATTGAGTATTGCTTATATGATTATGGTCACGATATTTGATTGTTGATTCATATTGATCCAAAGAATTAGAGTACTTGAATTTATACATATATGCTGTCACGTGTCAATTTCTTGACTTCTTTCTGAATCTCTGGTTCCTAATATTTGTCTCAATCGGCACAATGCAGATTCGAGTGTATGACCTGGATTCTATGTCATGCTCCTATGTATTGGCAGGTCATATTGAAATCATTTTGTGCCTCGATACCTGCGTATCAAGATCTGGAAGGACACTTATAGTTACAGGAAGTAAGGACAACACTGTAAGCTTCTTGTCTGTCCTCTGCTGACAATGTGAACATTGATGGCCTGCCACCTGCCTCTTTTTTGTTTTTACACTTTGCTTTAGACAAGTAGTTTAATGGGCTAATTTTGTTTTAGCTGTTCCGTCTTACTAAGCTTAGTGAGTCATGATCTATCATTTCAAATGAAATTGGTTCTTATTTATGATTCTGTACTCAATATAGGTGAGGTTGTGGGATTCAGAAAGCAGAGTTTGCATTGGTGTTGGCACAGGTCATATGGGAGGTGTTGGAGCTGTTGCATTATCAAAGAAGTCCAAGAATTTCTTTGTTAGTGGTAGCAGGTTATCAATTCCTGGCAAATTTATTTACCATTTATTCTTGTTGTCTTTTATATAATGTTTTGTCAGAAAATAACCACTCAATTATGGGAGATGAGTAAAGTGGTTTTAAGAGGTCATGATCATAGGTTTAGATCACTACCTTGAATAATGAAAACAAGGCCAATATGGCCATAATGTAATGGTTGCAGCCTGCTTCCCCCTTCCAAGAAAAGGCTTTTTTTTTTTTTTTTAAAGGAAAAACAAAAATTGCAAAATGCATATAATGAATAGATATTCAAGGTGTCGACTAAATTTAAGAAAATAAATTTAATAATGATATATGTCCATTATTATCAATCAACTTTAGTAACCAGCATAAAACAAAATGGAGATTACAGATATAACCTTAAATCCACCAAAAAGATTGGGCATACCGGGGAAGAAGAAACCTAGGTCTACCAAAAAGGAATGCTTTCCATACGTGTAATAGTCATCACTATTGCCAAAAGAATAAATACCTCTTACACATAGGCAATACTGTAAGGTAATGGCCACTATTTGAGACAATGGTAATGATTACATATCTGTTTTGTGTCAGAAAGCTATGGATCGATTTGTTTCTATTTATAAATGAAACTGTTAACTTTTTTTTTCCCCTTCCTTTCCCTATTAGTTCTTTCTGTCATGTTGTGAATAGGCATGAAAATATAAGTGTGGAAAACCTTTGGTTTAGGTCTGACTTAATATTGCATTTAACAAGCATATAGATTCAACTATAGTTATTACTTATGGGACCATAATTTTTTTTTATCTTTGAACATTGACGTATTCAATCCTCTCATTTTTCATATCCTTATTCTCTATGTTTTCTGCCTAAAGACAATGAAGCTGATTTTTAACTAGCTGCGTTAATATTTTGCTCTATATGAAAATCGTGCTTTCTTCTGATGTGAGAAGGTAATATTGTTTTGGAATTAAATATATTTATTTCTCTGTTACTTGCCTCTTTCTAATTCTTTTGAAGCTTCTTCCTTTTTGTCTGAATTTTTTTTCTTCGCTGATTAATTATGAATAATTTGTATCATCCTTTTTCAGTGATCATACCATCAAGTTATGGAGTTTCGATGTTATTTCTGATGATGTGGACAAGCCTGTTAATTTGAAAGCAAAAGCTGTTGTAGCAGCTCATGATAAGGATATAAATTCTCCGCTGTTGCACCAAATGATAGTTTAGTTTGCACTGGTTCCCAAGTTAGAAGCATACAAATCACTGCTTGTGGTTCTCTGTTCTTTCTTTTCTGGGTAGTGTTATGATTTTATTTTATTTTATTTTTGTTCAGGACCGCACTGCTCATGTGTGGAAGCTTCCAGATCTAGTATCTAAAGTAAGACTTAAAGGGCACAAAAGAGGAATTTGGTCTGTAGAGTTCTCACCAGTTGATCAATGTGTCATTACAGCATCTGGTGATAAAACGATAAAGATATGGAGCGTAGCTGACGGTGATGGGTGTGGGTCCTGCTTAAGAACATTTGAAGGGCACACTTCAAGTGTGTTAAGAGCATCATTTCTTACTCGTGGCACTCAATTTGTTTCATGTGGTAATGAATCCTACTTCATCTTATTGAACTTTTTTATATCCTTATGATGATAATTAATGCGCTTGATGAATTATTTTTAGGTGCTGATGGTTTGGTAAAGCTATGGACAGTAAAAACGAATGAGTGCATTGCTACATATGATCAACATGAGGACAAGGTGATGAATCACTCATCCTGATTCTTCTTAAACTTCTGTGAGGCCAGGGTAGAGGGTGATCAAGTGAGATCTACATGTTATAAAGTCTACTTTCAATTGTGAGCTTGATATTTTGTTACTTTGCACTTAGCAATCCACTTTTCACTGCCTCATTAGATTCTGAGGATTGAATAGACCTAAAAATTTAAATTGTTACAGATAGCTTCCTATGGATGGATGTTTAAGAAGAATATCAATAAGAAATAAATGAAGAAATGCTAATGTTTAAGTTGGCAGTGGGCAAATAGGATGGTCTAAATTTTTCACTTTTATGGCAGCGTCTCATTCCAAAACTCTTTTAACATTTTTTTGGTTGTCCTGGCTGCCTACCTTATGCATGTGTATGCTCGTTTCCAAGACCTTTTTACATCTATATGCAAGTTTAAATTGATTATTACTTTTTTTAAAAAAATTTATGCTATCATTTCTGCGTTTCTGGCATGATCAGTCTATGTTTTTGTGCTCTTTTTTTTTTCTCATATATTTTATTCTGCAGGTTTGGGCCTTGGCAGTTGGTAAAAAAACAGAAATGTTTGCAACTGGTGGAAGTGATGTGGTTGTCAATCTGTGGTATGACTCTACTTCTTCTGATAAAGAGGAAGCTTTCCGTAAAGAGGTGATGATCTCCAAATATGTTGGTGCCTTGTTTTGGTTTTGTCTTTGGCAAATAAAAATAAACATTAGGCCTAATTTTTTTTGCCGCCTATATCCTTTGTCTCCTGTTGCTTGGAAATGAAATAATAAATGTGGTATCAAAATTGGATATTTGCTGAACAATGACTTTTTAATTGTCAGAAATTTCTCAACGTTTTTGTCAATGATATGATATAAAATTTTGGATATGTATTGTTGGTATATCTGCAGGAGGAAGGAGTTTTAAAAGGTCAAGAGTTGGAAAATGCCATCTTAGATGCTGACTACACCAAAGCTATCCAAATAGCATTTGAACTTCGCAGACCTCATAAACTTTTTGAGTTATTTGCTGAACTGTCCAGGTAGGTTAAGGATATAATATGTATATTTGTTTGTCTCCACACTGCTCTGGTATCTTATCAAATATTGTGCAGGAAAAAAGGAGCTTACTATCAAATTGGAAAAGCCCTTGGTTCTCTTAGCAAGGAAGAATTTCGGCTACTTTTTGAGTATGTTCGTGAATGGAATACAAAGCCAAAGCTGTGTCATGTTGCACAATTTGTGCTCTTCCGAGTTTTCAACATCCTTCCTCCAACTGAGATTCTTGAGGTGATTGGCCATAACCTAATTTTGTTATTACTTGGCCAAGAATAGATGAAAAAGCTTTCAAGTTATTTTGTTCTATCACACTCAATTGCTTGAGTTGATTATAGACATGGTCTACAGCATACTTGTGAATGTTGAGTATATTAATTTATTGTTATTGTCTTATAGATAAGAGGGATCGGAGAACTTCTTGAAGGTCTTATCCCATATTCTCAGAGGCACTTCAGCAGGATAGACAGACTTGTAAGAAGCACATTTTTGGTGGACTATACTCTTACAGGAATGTCAGTTATTGAGCCAAATGACGAGTCTTGTATACCCTCTAACGCTAAGGATGATAAAATCAAGCTTTTATCGGAAGAGGCCAAAGAAGATCACCAGCAGACTACTGAAGTATTGAAAGAGAAGAATCATTCAAAGAAACGAAAATCAAACAAAGGTAAAGATGGTTCACATAAGAAAGTTAAGGATGTGGCTTACACAAGCGTAGCTCCAATTCCATCACAGGCATAAGACAGTTAAAGGTTATTTCTTATGCTATTAAAGGGAATGCAATTTTGGCCCTGTAAATTTAGAGAGCAACTTCCAATTTTTTCATCAATGAACTTGAGATCATTCCCTGAATAGCTTAATTATTTTTCTTTGTAACATAAACATTGTATGCTATTTTTTGCTGGTATAAGAGATTTAATACTTATTGCTCTTTGATTGGTTAAAAATGGGAATAGATTTCATTTTCCGTTCATTTCCTTCCGTTTATTTGGCTAATGGGAGCGCACATTGTTTCGTTTGGTTTAAAGAATTTTTAGAGCAAGTTGATATGTTTTGGTTAGTGCAAAATATCAGCCTCATGTATGTAGTTCGGATGAGTTTTTAGAAGCTTGCATACTTAATTGTGTTTTTAGTAGTTTAGTGTAATATTGTAACAAGTCGTATAATAATTATTAGAATAAATTCTATACAAATATTAGTTCATATTTCTTGCATTAACATGTATTGAAATAAATATTAAAAGAGAATGTGATTGATGTATATATAATTTGTTGATAAAATGTAATGGATATTTGCTAATCAAGAAAAATGTTCCTATTTGAGTTCATCTTAAAAGTAGTAAATTATTCAAAATTACAATTAAAAGTCTACTAATTATTTTATTTTCTTTTTTTAAAATAAAAGTTCATATATTAAAAAATGGCATACAAATTAAATTAATATTAATATATTCATTATTATGATTATAGTTAGAAACCATTTGAAAATCCAAATAATTTAATGGTTCTCTTATTTGAAAAAAAAGAAACGATGTGATGAGAAAGTCAAAATAATCAAAAGTTATAAAATTTTAAGAGAATTTATTTCAATTAAAAAATTAAGATAAAATTATTATATTAACTTTATAATTTAAATTAATATTATGTTTGGTTTAAATAAATAACAGTATTTAATGAAATAAAATAATTTTAATTTATTATTAATTTATTACAAATAATAGAATTCAATTAAATTCTATTAATTTATAATTTATTTCAAATAATAAAATTTTATACTTAAATATAATTCTTTTTTTCTCTTCTTGTATGATGTGTTCCAAACAGGCACTATGTATAGTGACTTTTAAAAAACTAATTAGATAATTATTCAATTTTAATATTTAATATTTAAACGTGTTATAAATCATTTTACAATAAATGCAAAAGGTTAAATATTTTTATAATTAATTTAATCTTAATTTTCATTAATATGTGATAAAAAAATGAAACTTTAAAATCTTAAAATAAAAAAATAAAATAGTTAAAGCGAATAAATTTTTTTTTCTACTTTGACTATTATGTATATATTACATGTATTTGCTTAAATAATCACTTTTTGTATCTCAATTTGGATATTAATTAAATTTATTCGAATTTATGAAAAAATATTAATGATTGAGTCAAAGTCTGACCTTAAAAAAAATAAACATAATTGAGTTTAGATTGATATTTGAAATTTAAGTATTGAAATCAAGTTGAATTCGAATATAGTAGTATTTTAACCCCAATAATTTATTATACTTTTGCTTATTTTGCTGAAAATAATTATTTCATGAAAAATAGTTGAAATATATTAAAATATTAATTTTTAATTTTTAATTTATGAAATTATAATAGAATTCAAATCATACAAACTCTATATTTATATTATTTTTATCAAATATGAGAAAAAAAAAATATTTCTAAAAATGATAGGTTTCCTCAAAAGTTAATGACTCTCAATGGTTGAAAGTAATAACCGATAGCTGCTAATAGATTAAACAAAAAAACAAGCGGTGATCGTACCCAGAGTTCATTTTTTGAGTTTGGTGAATTAAGCAAAATTTAAAAATGTTTTTTTTTAAAAAAAAAAAGTTTAGTTTTTTAATTTAAAAATATTTTTTATTGAATTTTTTTTAAAAAAATAATAAAGTTCATCGTTCATCTGAAAATGAGAACGATATTTTCTGTAATGTCTTTCCGTGAAAGAGAGCCCTAGTAGTGATTAGAGGCTTGGTAACACGGGGCAGGGCTAAGGGACGCGTAATCTCACCTGGGCAAGGCAATTTTGCTCAGTGCGTCCTGGTATGGTAGGCCTGCTCAATCTTGGTTTTTCTTCTCAGCCCAACGCAGTCTAGTTGACCAACATCGTTGCTTCCATCTTTCCCATCTCATATCTGCCATTACAGAGTTATTACACTTCCTCTGCTCTCCCTAAACAAGTAAATACTAAAAAGGCTTAAGCTTCATTTCTCCATTATCTGTTAAATGAGGAACTTATTTGGGTCCAAACGGTTCGGGGAGAGCTCAGTGTATTGCTTCTCTTCTCTTCCTTTCTTGTTCTCATCCATACGCGTAAGTTACTTTTTTTCTTGCTGTCTTTTTCTATCTATGTTCAGGTGTTTGTTTAATGATGTTTAGCTGAAGCTGAAACTTTTTAGGCCATGTTTAATCCTTTATAGACATGTTTGCTTCACTTTTGGAATAGGAATGGAAGCAATTCTTGGAATTGGATTTCCATTTTCCGTCTGGTTCACAAGGAAACTAGATTCTTCATGATATTTCAATTTTAGAACTTTTAATATTTTTTTTTTTTAAAAAATAAAACTTGGAATTGAATTCTTCGGATCCAGACGTTCATTTCTATTCTCATTTCGTTTCCAAGTTTGAGCCAAACATGTCTTCAGGTAGGGTTTTTAATACTTATTTTTAGTTGACATCCTTTGGTGAATGGAGCCAATTTCAGTTTCTATAAAAGGAGCCCTGAAACTACTCTTTGGTTGACAATTTTTTATTTTTTTGGAGCGGCTTGTTTTAGCCTTATGGGTTCATATTTTGTACTGTTTTTCTAATTTTCTTTAAAACCAAAATTTGGATTATTAGAGTTTTAATATTGATTCTTTGAGTTTAATTAAATTCCTACATAGACGTTCCATTAGAACTTCTGTTTAGTCAGTGAAAGCTGTGGAAGAAAATAGTACACGTTACTCCAATTTGTGCACAATTTTACCATTTACAATGGACATGCTTGATCAACAGTTTTTAACATGAAATGGGTTTCTGTCTTAAAGTATTGCAGAATGCAGTTTCACTCCATTAGTTGAGGAACAAGGTCAGACATTTGTGATTTAACTTTCCTAGGTGAATCCTCAGTTGATGACATTTGCAATAGAAAATGACATTGTCTCCAAATATATTTGAATTTTGTATTTGTTTTTTCTCTAGTTGATTTTTTTAAAAAAAAAAATTTCGTTTTTAGTTCTTTCATATAACTCTGTAGTCCTGTCATATAAGTTTTATGCCAGTGAAAAGTGGTGCATTTAGGTATGGTCTTACTGGGGAACTGGTTATTTTTTAATATTTGGAATTATGCAATGTTGCAAATTTGGAAGTAATTCAATAATCATGTAGGAATCACTAATCAATTAGGATTGTATACTACCTTCACATTTTGGCTGATGGGTCTTTTATTCCTTGATTTCTCCGTTGTGAGGAATCATGATATTGGACATCAACAGGTTCATTTATTCCCTAAATGCAGGGAGGCGTTGGATTTTCACATGGGCTTAATTGGGCTCGTGCTGGAAAAGGTATTATTGTCAGGGATAAAGCATTTAGGAACTTGGATACTTCTGAGCTACAACAGAAAGGTGCAATCATTGTAGGTAATTTTTGGACCATTCTTTCCAATGCTATTTCTACACCTGCAGCTGTCTCTTGATCTGTGTTTGTCTCCTATTAGAATCTTTGTCAGGGCTTCTTGTTCATGTTAGAGGTAATGTCCTTGGTGGAGCTTCTGAAATTTCCAGGTCATAATTCAGTAAACTGTTGAAACTGGCATGTTTTAGATTGTCGATTTAAATTTTTTTTTTTTTTTTTTTTTACTGATATAACCAATTGTTCATAGTCTATGTTTCTTACCTAATAAACAATCTGACTATATCTACCACAGCCTTTATTTTTCATTCGTGTTAGGTCACAACTCACATATCATGTGTCTCAGATGTTTATGTTCATGATGGAGCTATTGGTTCATCATCAAAATGTGATGCAAAGGTTTGCATAATAAGTGATAGTCCTTCTGCTGTATTGAGTCTATCGAATTTTCCGCACAAAGCAACTTCTCATGCTATTCCCCATAATTCCTGTCCTTTGACAGTTTATGTTGCTTCATCAATTAGGTAGTGTTGACTTCGTTGGTTTGTTCCCTCTAGCAGCCTTATTTGTACAAGCTCAAATTGCTTTTCTTGAGTTGATTTATTGGACTATCTGCTTCGAGGCCATATTCATCTTTTTATGATAGACTCAGCCATCTTCTCAGAGTGGTTGGGGCTGGTCCAGCATTGGGGCAGATTTGATATTCAAAATTAACAAGCAAAAGAAAATGGATAAACATTTGGGGTTCCCATTTCTGTGAATTCTATGCCATGCAATGACTAAGCAGCTATAGCACAGCTAATATAATAGGGCCTACAGAAAAACCACCAGTGATATGAGCAGGGTCGTTTACTTATGGCATCATTGCAGGGCTATTCACACCATTCAGGCAGCACAATGTTATACTCTTACCGAACTATTTGATTTTCTATAGCTTTTTATCTGTTTGTTTTGAGCGTTTGAAGTTTGAAATCACATGATGAACTCAACTGATAAAAAACTCATCTTTGGTGTAGGTTTTTTTTTTTCCCTGTGCTTTGATCAGTGGGTGTAGTGGTGGAACTGGTCTTTCATTTGTGGGTTTGCTTTCTCTCTTTGGCCATGCAGTAAAGGTTAATTGAAGCTGTTGGTCTTGGAGCTCAAGGAAATAAGGGAGTTATAGCCGCTGATGTTGAGCGTGCTTCACTTATTTTACGTGGTGAAGCTTTTTCTGATGCTAACGGAACTAAAAAGGCACTGGGTACCTGTGATATCTGCACGGGGAGGGCTTCCTTTAAATGCAAGGTAAATTCTTCTCTCTTGTTTTAATCCACACCATCTGTGATCTACATTTGGGAATTGCTAATTTCAGGCTTCTAGTTTCTGGTGAGACTCTGGTTCCGCTATTTGCAGCTGAGGATATCATTAATTGCTGTGCAGATCAGTTGGTCTCTGCAGATGCAAGTGTTATTCTTTCTTCACAGGATGTCTCGCCATATTTTACAGATAGAAGTTCTGCTAGCCCTGGTAGTCTTTTCAAATTTCCAGAAGCTGTTTGGCCTTGTAACTTCTGACAGGTAATAAATCACACTGTTTAATGCACTTTCATTTGCACAGAGATAAAGAAACTTTCTGTTGGATTTTGCCAGTTAGCAGTTCCTTGCATAATTGCACCACGGAAATGTAAACTACAGTGTGATGAATACTAAGATAGATGAGACCTACTGTCCCTGGTAGTCTTTTCAAATTTCCAGAAGCTGTTTGGCCTTGTAACTTCTGACAGGTAATAAATCACACTGTTTAATGCACTTTCATTTGCACAGAGATAAAGAAACCTTTTGCTGGATTTTGCCAGTTAGCAGTTCCTTGCATAATTGCACCAGGGAAATGTAAACTACAGTGTGATGAATACTAAGATAGATGAGACCTACTGTTATTTAACTTGTAGATGTTTCTTTTCCTATGAAGGAAATATAAATACAACAATATTACATTTCCCATGGGAAGGTTTTACGGGTTCTTTAGTTGAGCAGTCACCAAGAGAGATTAAATTTGTGGATGAAAACCTGTCCAAGAATTAATTTGAAAGTACCTATTGAAAAGACACTATATCAGAAATTTCACATAGAAAGTACAGGAAAATTTGAACAAAACTGTTTTTGCATCCTTTCATATACTCCTTTTTTATTGCCATTTCGTAGAGCAGTTCTGGGACTATCCCGTCTATATCAAAGCTCTCACCTGGTCAAGCAGCTTGACACTTCCTGGCTGGCTATCAAAATGGGAAATTTGTTCCTGCATACAACAATGGTCCTTCATCTATTAGTGCATTAGAACTTGCAAATGCTTTTCTGTCCAAGGTCAGATTCAGAAACCTAATCATTAAATGTGCATACTTTTTCCTTTTAATTAATGATTAATGTAATTCAATTATGTAATTCAATTTAATTTTCTGCATTTATCTGCAGTTGAAGAACAACCAAATCGCATCCTTCCTAATTAATGTCAATGAAGGAGAAAAGAGTTTTACAGGTAAGAGGAAAAATTGATGACCTAAACATTTTCAAAAAATTGGGTTAGTCTTTCAAAAGAACCATCTGCTTTTGAGTGAGATCTACTTCATGGCGCCAATTGCTCAAATGGGGGAATTATTTATTGTGAAATGGTTAAGACTATGCACTTATAGGCCTAATAATATGTGTACTTAGATTTTTAATCCTCTTCTTGATAGACCAATGGTTGATCCTTTTTAGACCTTTATATTTTCCAGTTAGGCAAGGGAAAGGGTTTGTCAGGGTCCATACATGTTCTTTTATCTGCCTTGTCTGATCCCAGCCTGACCTGGGCAGCTCTTTTTAATTATCAATTTATCATGTTCACCAGATCTGATTTGAAGAAGATTCAAGTTGGATACAAAATTCAATTTCTAATAGTAAATTACAGAATTCCTCATCACATGGAGCGAAATGTACACTTATCCTGTTGAAGTTAAATAATTCTTATTTTTACCAAAACATAGAAGTTATCCTATTCTGGTTTTTGAAAGCTTAGGGCCTAAAACAGTTTTATGTCTAAATTCCAGTGGACTAAAGACTCTATTTTTAAAAACGTGGAAATAATATTTTAACAACTTTGTGATACTTCCATTTAACGGCCGAAGGAGACTAAAAACCACTGCCATTGAACCAAAGTTGGTTGGTGTTTTTCTAATCCTTTAGTTATGCACATCTCATATATCATTCTGTTTCTTTTGATTTTTCAGGCACCGATCTCCTGGCATTGGTGCAATCAGCTTTGTCAAAGAACGTTCCATTATTTCAACCTAAAGGGCGTGCCATGCCATGCCATTCTTTCAATTATTCCTCGATTCGCCTGATTCTGTGTTAAGGGATTTACCATATTTACATCTTTTCAGGTGGAGATCTTGAAGCACAATACAGAAGCTTTTCCATTAAATTTCAAGAAAAACCCAAGGAGTTCTGTTTCTAATGTAACAAACTTTCCACTAATTGGTTTTTGCTTCATACATGTTTTATTTCTAGCAAGAAAATGACATTTGTTTCCTGGAAAAAAAAAACACTTTGGTATATGTGAATGAAAATATGTTCCAAAAGTGAATCATCAGGAAGGAACCATTACTATTAGCCATCAGGCACCACATTTTTTTGAAAAAAAAAACAAACAAAAATGCAGCCAACTTATTGGATGGTATTATTACATCAACCTCAAAATAAATATCTAATAATTATAAAACTAATACATTTTTTATTTCTTTTTAAATGTTTTTAATTTTTTATTTTAATTTGTCGGATGTTTTGAAAAGTTGAGGAGATATTATTTTTTATTTTAAATTTGTCTTGTTCCTTATAAAAGAAAATTAAAAAAAGTATTTTATTATATATGTTTTTTTAATAATTAAAACGGCTATAATCTGTGTAATTACCTTAGATCACAGATAACAAAGAACGAAATTATTTTAGAATAAGCCAAACAAAATTCTATAGATTTTAAATTCCTCTTTAATTTTTAATTCAATTTTTAAGTAGAATTAAATGTTAAATAAAATAATTAAAGAAAGAAATTTAAAAAATAAAAAAGAAAGGCGTAGCAGTTGGGTTGAGCAATGCTTGATGATCACAATTCAGAAGCCAGCCTGCAGTTAAAAGGTCTAGCATATAAAGCAGAAAACCTACATCTTGAGGTAATTGAAGTGGCCTAGCAGTTGCAGCACCTCCATTTGCTCGCTAGTCACCACCACTGCTTGCAATTTGAAACCCTGGAGTCCGTCCATATTTTGTGGTCTACCACTCCATCCCCAAGCTTTGGAACATCTTCTGACTAGTTGCAAAAATTTTTTATAAAATAATTAAGTAAATTTTCATCTTAGTTTTTTTTCTTTTTTTTTTTTATCTTAGATATAAGTATATCAAAATAAATTAATTTTAAATTAATATAATATAATTTTTTATATTTTGATTATTTAATTTAGATAATAATTTTTAATTTTGAATCGCATTTTTTTAAAAAAAAATTAATCACATTTTAATAATTTGTATTTTCTTTTTCTTGATTCTTAAGTTAATTAATTGTGTATTTAGATTTTGTGTGAATTTTTCACTTATTATTTTATTATTGAAGTTATTTTTAATAATTACTTTTCAATCATTAATTACTAAAAGTTTAATAATCAAATTTTTTATTTTAATAATTTTTATTTTTATACTTCTAATTTAATTTCATCTATATTTAAATTAAATTTAAATAAATTATATTAAAAAGTTTTATATATATAGGTGTTAGAAAATTTTAAAATTGTATTAAAAAATATTTAAATGAGAAAGTATCATAAGGTAATTTGTAGATAAGAGTTTATCATCGTCTTAGTTTTATTATATATAACAAGTTTCATCTAATTGAAGTTTTTTTAAATTAGAAAAATATTTATAAAATCTTTTTAAAGTAAGTGATTTTAAAAAATTACATCTCATATGAAATTTTTTTATATTATATATTAAAATTAATATTTATTTCATATATAAATTAAATACTAAAAATTAAATGTGCTATAATTGATCTTACAATAAATATAAAAATTAAATATTTCATAATTACTTTAACATTAGTTATTAATATATGATAAAAAAAAATTAAATTTTTAAGAAATTAGAAAAATGATGAATCAATGGATTAATTAATGCACAAAATGTTACAAATCAATGAATGAATGAATCAACTCCTAATAATAACTTGTCATGTGAGTTTAAACAAAAGCAAATTCAAGAAAATTTTGTCACATCAATATTTTAATTTATTTTTTCTTTAGTTTTATATACATAGAGGGAGAGATTAGATGTGGAATCATTATCATCTATGTCACTTCCCCTTAGGCCAAGTCAAATAAGATAAGGTAATAATAGATATATATTTCAACTATGATGTTATCTTTTAATTATTTTGGGGCCATAATGATGTCAACTTATAACGCTATAAGATAATAAATAGTAAGTCAGTCTACAGTTGTTTGTTTACTTCTCATCTTTTTCAGTAGATTAGTATATGTGATTAAGTTTTGCATATTGGCATATTAAGTTATTTTAGTTCATAGGAGAGGTTTAATGAATCAAATTAATATACAGATAGCATAATAAGGATAATATTCTTTTTTTAATAATCTTTCGATATAATGATAAATGAAGAGAATCAAATTTAAAAACTTTCACTTATTATAAAAATGCATTTTATTGTCCAATTATATCTGCACGTAATTATTATCATTTAGTGGGTTGTTACCGCTCTGGACACTTTTATGAATAAAATTGCTGTGATAAGGAAAAGTGTGGTGGGGATAACAGTAGGTTTGGAGGAAGAGGAGGATAGTTTTGGTATTTTATAATTTTAGGATAATTTTTGTTTTTTTTTTTTTACTAAGTTCATTAATTGTAAAAGTGCAAAAACTTAACAGAAGAATGTCTTAATTTAACAAAAATAAAATTTAAAATTTTTTAATATAGTATATAAAAATAAAGGACTAAATAACGTAATATAAAGAATTCAGTGAGTCAAAATATTTAACTTTTAAAAAAATTTTGACACATCTTTTTTATATCAATTAAAATATAATAAAATATATTAATTTTATTTTAATCATTAAATTTGAAATAAATAAATATTATTCATAATAATAAGTGATTACTTATTTCATTTATAAAATAATACATATAAATTCAATAACTTAAATTATTGAAAAGAGGTACAATATTATGTACAGACTCATTCATACAAAATATTGTTTAAATATTATGTATATTAGATGTCCAATTAGATTCACATGCCACTAGAACTCTTATTTTTATTTTAAAAATATTTTAAAATAAAATTATTATGATACAAAATAAAATCTAAATTACTTGTAAATCCACATATTGCATGAGTGATTATAATAAGAAACTTTAAATAATTAATATTTATTTTTATAAAATACTTAATTAATTAATTAATTGAATGATTAATTGTTATAGTTATTGTCAAGTAAGTAAAATAATAAAATAATTTTCTTAAAATTTATAATTATGTGCAGAGATAGTTGAAACAAATGATTGTCTATTAATTTATACATCTAATTTTATATATTACAAATTTAAGAGAAATTTTATTAAATTTAAATGAACTAATTTTTGACAATCAATCAAATAAATTAGATATTTTATAATAAGAAATAAACTAATAAATTATTGTATATATTTATACATATATGAAATAATTATAATAAAAAATTATCTATTAGTTTATACTTTTATTCTTATATGGCATAGTTTTAAAGGAAAACGTATTAAACTTGAATAAAAATTTTTTTGATAATTTATTATATTATCGTTAACATTGATATACTTAGAATTTTGAATAATTAATGAAATTAATTAAAATCGTAATTTCATTTTTAAAATCTTTATATTTTAGATTTTTCTAATTTTCTATTTAGAAGTTGTTTAGAATTTTTATTTTTTAATTTTATATTCAAAAATTTTTCATATGATTTAAAATTTTTAATATTTAGTTTTTTTAATTTTATATTTAGAATTAATTTTTTAATTTTCTATTTAAAATTTTTAATATGGTAGTTTTCTATAACATATTATATAACAATGACATGTGATTATGTTATGCATAATTATTTGATAAATGACAAATAATTATTTAAAATTAATTATAAAACTAAAGTAAATAATATACATTTAAAACTAATTCTGAAACTAAAATTAATAATCAATATATATTACTAATATCAAATAATTGCATATTGCAAGTAATAGTTTTCAAATAATTACATATAATATAGTCACGTATCATTTATTACATAAAACTTTCATATAAAAATTTTTAATTAAGAAATAAAAAAAA
>CATIWR010054630.1:0-21820 GCA_949677035.1 Omphalea diandra | reverse complement strand
TATTGAGCCTAGGAATCCTGATAGTTATTTTAACCTGAAAACTGATCCTACTAAGAATAAGAAACGACCTGATTTTGTCAAGGATAGGCGGTGGATAAAGAGGGAGTATGATGAGTTCAAGGTGAGGATCAATGGTCTACCTGAAGTAATACGTAGACGAAGTGAGTCATATAACAAAAAGGAGGAGAGGAAGGAGAAAGCAATTGCCCGGGAGAAGAACGGTGGCATTTTGCCTCCTGATGGGGTTACGGTTCCCCAGGCCACTTGGATGGCTGATGGCACCCACTGGCCTGGCACTTGGCTAAATCCAGTTGCTGACCACAAAAAGGGAGACCATGCTGGAATCTTGCAGGTCATCTTACTGATTAACAACTTATTTTTTTTTAGTTCTATTTACATAAATACTGGTTCAAGAAAGAATGTGCTAGGGTTGAATCCCTAACATATTGTACTATGAGACATACAAACTGCTGAGCTACTCAGCGAAATGGCAATAGTATGATCTTTTTTTTTTCTTGACATGTATAATGCTTGACAGTTCTTAAAATCTAAGCCTAATATTGTGCATACTAATAAGGTTGACCTCTTATACTACGAGACAGACTGAATTATTCACATAATAGCAGTAACATGCTTTTCTTCTACTTTTGACATTTACAATGTTGAACAAATCTTGAAACCTCAGGCTGTGATTGTGTATACAGATAATGAGCAAGGTTCCAGAGAGTGATCCGGTGATGGGTTATCCAGATGAGAAAAGATTGGATTTTACAGGGGTTGACATCAGGATACCAATGTTCGCATATGTATCACGTGAAAAGAGACCGGGCTGTGACCACAATAAGAAGGCTGGAGCTATGAATGCCATGGTTAGAGCTTCAGCTATACTGTCGAATGGACCCTTTATACTAAATTTAGATTGTGATCATTACGTCTATAATTCTATGGCTCTAAGGGAGGGAATGTGCTTTATGATGGACCGTGGTGGTGACCGTATATGCTACATCCAATTCCCACAAAGATTTGAAGGGATTGATCCATCTGATCGATATGCCAATCATAACTTTGTCTTCTTTGATGGTAATATTCTGGATTTTGCCTCTAAACAATGCTTCTTGACTTTGTGCTTCTATGGAAGTGTATAGCTAATAAACATTTTCATTTCCCACGCTCTATATTTGACTCCATTTTGAACTTTATTTTGTTGTGAAACAGGAAGTATGCGAGCACTTGATGGTCTTCAAGGTCCAGTTTACGTAGGAACCGGGTGCATGTTTCGAAGACATGCACTATATGGCTTCCTTCCTCCAAGAGCAAATGAGTACTTAGGCATGTTCGGCCAAGTAAAGGAAAAGGCTTCCCACCATCAGGCTCAATCGGATGATGACTCCGAAATGCAACCCTTGACCTCGCACCCTGATTTGAACCTACCAAAGAAGTTTGGTAATTCAGCTATGTTCAATGAGTCCATAGCCATTGCTGAGTACCAAGGACGACCACTTGCAGATCATGTTTCTGTAAAGAATGGCAGGCCTCCTGGTGCACTGCTCGTTCCCCGTCCCCCCTTAGATGCACCAACTGTTGCAGAGGCAGTTGCTGTCATTTCTTGCTGGTAATTCTCCTTTCTTTTGAAACTCTTGAATTTGTTCACTGGAATTCCTCTAAAAACTGATCCCTTTTATTGATGACGACAAAATTTGTCCTTCAACAGCTTAATATTTTATCTTTTGGAGTGTAGGTTTGAGGACAAGACAGAGTGGGGGGAAAAGATAGGTTGGATTTATGGGTCAGTAACAGAAGACGTGGTGACGGGTTATCGGATGCACAATCGTGGCTGGCGATCTGTGTACTGCATAACAAAGAGAGATGCATTTCGCGGCACAGCACCTATCAATCTTACTGACCGTCTCCATCAGGTTCTTCGATGGGCTACTGGTTCGGTCGAAATCTTTTTCTCCAAAAACAATGCTTTCCTAGCAAGCCGGCGGTTAAAATTCTTACAACGCATTGCTTACTTGAATGTTGGCATTTACCCCTTCACTTCCTTCTTCTTGGTGACTTACTGCTTCCTGCCAGCGCTTTCCCTTATCTCAGGGCACTTCATTGTTTCATCTCTCAATATTGCTTTCCTTTTGTACCTCCTTATGATCACTGTAACACTAACTCTCCTCTCCCTTCTTGAAGTAAAATGGTCTGGAATTGGGCTCGAGGAGTGGTGGCGAAATGAGCAGTTTTGGGTCATTGGAGGTACTAGTGCTCACTTTGCTGCTGTGCTCCAAGGGCTTCTAAAAGTAATAGCTGGAATTGAGATTTCTTTCACATTAACATCCAAGTCTGCAGGAGAAGATGAAGATGACATTTATGCTGATCTACATATGGTTAAATGGACGAGTCTGTTCATTGTGCCACTAACCATTATAGTGGCTAACATGGTTGCTCTTGTTATTGGGATTTCAAAGACAATATATAGTGTGTTACCACAGTGGGGTAAGCTAATTGGAGGATCCTTTTTCAGCTTTTGGGTGTTGGCTCATATGTACCCTTTTATTAAAGGGTTGCTGGGGAGGAGAGGAAGAGTGCCAACCATTGTATATGTTTGGGCAGGGCTGATCTCAATTACAATATCTTTGCTCTGGTTAGCAATCGATCCCCCGACAGATAATTCAAATAATGGAGATGTTCGGATATAGCTACCAAGAACTAGAAATTGATTTTTAAGGCCCCAAATGGGTATACCAGAATATAGGTTACGATGCGCTAAAGAACTAATGGGATCCACCTGAAAATAAAATGGATTCATACGCATATGAAATGCACCTACCACGTGCACTCGATAATCTCCCATGTTGGTGAGAGGGGGGGGTGTTAAAGTTGTGGAGGTCGCGTTCCACGAGTCTGAATATTTATATTTTAGATGTGCCCAATCATATCCATGTTCTCACTTTTCCATGTATCTCCTGAATCGCACTCCCTCAAACTGTCATTTAACTTAGGCATGTATGATATGTATATAGGCTTCGAAGGGAGAATAAGTTACTGTTGCTCAACAAATCTTGACTGTTTTTCTTTGGAAATCATAAGCACCATGAACCATTTTTAGGAGTTCAGTAGTTGAAAATAATCACACCTAGCTAAGCCGAAGATTCAATATAACCGAACTGCAATTGACAACTAAAGAGAGTAACAACACTAGCTAAAAGGCAATGTTTATAGTTATGAGCTTTTCCATTAGCTGATCTAGAGATAAGAAGCTCAATCCTATCCACAGACATTCCAAGTGCTAACATCATGCTATTCAAAACAATTACCAGCTAGATTGTAAGGATGAACATCTCTTATTGAATCAAGGAACAACGTGATATTTAGCCTCAGTTTACAGAGTTACTTTTCTGACTTAATGTTTCAGTCATTCTTGCAGTAGGAAGTGTATCTACCAGATGAGTTCAAATATTATTGAATATAATTATACAGTCCTGTTAAAGAAAGAACATAAATAAATGAACTATGACACAATGAACAAATGGCACTACCACATTGCTCCGAGCAATTCCAAATCATCATAAAAGAAATTCTCGCATTCGAACAGGCCTTTTTACAGCATTCGTGAAACCCTGCAAACACAATGAAGGGAGGGTGTTAGTCAGCATGTGATCTAAGTCTAAACTAGGCTAAGCAAAGACCTCCAAGACCAAATTTGCTATGATATTTCTGGTGGCAACTCGTAAGACAAATTGCTGATTTTGTTTGCTTTTTTTTCAAGAAAACAAATGAATTTTAGTTTCAAGAAGAAAAATATAAAACTTAGCATAAGTCATATACTCCATTTAGAACCTCATCTATCCAAATGAAAATTTACAACTTTTCACTTCTTCGCGAGTACATAGCATTTGTAAATAGCAAGTTTTTAATGAATTTCTTGACAGTAATATTTCTCTCCAGTATCCACATCATTTTTGCACAAATTCGCTCCAACAAAGGACTACAATAATTGGAATAGAAATTTACCATCATGCATATAATATTGCATCTATAAGATGAAACACTGAATTCTATTCTCTAACATACCTCATTAAACTTAAATAGCAGAGGGCGTGAATCTCTTTCTAAGGTGGTTGCATTCTGTACAGCAATCTCAGTATTCTGAGAACCTTTACTACTCACTTTCCTAAACCTGGATTGAAAGTGAAAACCTATAGATCAGCAGCTAAAAGGCATAATTTGAAACTTGTTATTAATCACCAGTACCCTGCTTGAAAATTGGACAGACAAAAATATCTTTTATTCATAATCCACTATATTTGGATTACCATCGCCACAGACATTACACTAAAAGGAGATAAAATTTCATTGGCTTTACAATGTCCAAGATAGATATGACACTGTGATTAGAGTCGGGCATCCACATTACATGCAATATAAAGAACAAGCAGCAACATGGAAGATAAACACAAGGAAACAGGTTATGACCACTGACTAACAGGGATGCATAGAAGCCCATGTTATCCAGAGCTATACCACAATTCACACTTATTTTCAGTGAAAGCTTCAGTTCAAACATCACAATTATTTTCAGTGAAAGCTTCAGTTCAAATATCACAATCCCATCATAGCATTGCAATGATAAATGAGAGATTCATCATAAAACATAATATGGAAAAGGGAAAATGCTGATCTTTATTATAATCCTACAAAACAGAATGGTAAACCTTTCGAAAAATGTTTTTAACGTTTCACACCTGTCAAAGAAGCTGGTGGAGCCAGTACAAGGCTTCTTTGGATTTCCTGGTGAATTTAGTTTCACATCAGACATGGCACCTCTGCTACAATCCAAGTTTGACAACATTTTTGAGCCACTAGGATTATGTTGCTTCAGATTTAGCATATTCTTTCCAGTTGCAATTTTTGCAGAAGATATGGATGGTTGGTGATTGGCAAACTTTGGCTCACTATTCTTTCCATCAGAAAAGTCAAAGTTTTCTTTATTGCACCCATCTGTTAAATGCACAGATCTGCTTACTTGTAAAATCTTTTGTTTCTCAACCTGAAAGTTAAATTTATTCCAAACTAATTATTCCATCCACAAACTAGCCAAGAAGCATAGCAAATTTTGAAACAGGTTAGAAGATGGAATTCCTTTAAATTCTAAGAAATGAGAATTATGATATCACACATGTAAGATCAAGAGAAAAAAAAAATGGAAAGTTTTAGATCTCTTAGAAGACTAATATTGTGATTTAAAGGAGTAAAAGTTGTAGCTTTCATCAGGCACAGATTTGGAACCTAAAAGGGTTGACATTCTAAGGGTTCTATATTAAAAACAGCGGACAAGTATGATTGAGATTCTAGTTTATTCAATGTAAGCATAGGCTAAGGTATTTTATCCTTTGGTGTCCGGCTCAAAAACCACATGCCTGGCATGCAACCCATAATGCATAAATGACAAACACGTGTCCTCAGCCAATTTATGCTGTTTTTTTCAGTGATTTTCTGAATTTAAGGTAACTCAACAAGCCAATAACCTGAACCAAACTATTAACCACTATATTACTCACCTCGTGAACCAAAACTTGCTTCACTGCTAAGGGAAGCACATAATGACCAGAATTATACCCCTGTTTATTTCCAGAAAGACAATACAAACAAGAATGTAAGACAGTAAAACAAATATAAATTGAAATGAATGTCAAATAACAATTCAGACCTTAATGAAGTCACAGATGGGAGGATCAAAGGAAAGTGCTGAGGGATCTAAAGCAGTTTCATGTTCCTTGTTAAAGGAATATGGATCAGATTTTGTGTTCTTGTATGTTACAGAATAGGAAACCATCGTGCTCACTAACTGATCCAGATCATGCTTGTCTTTTTGTGACAGCAAGTGCAATGCCACCTGAGATTAAAAATCAAACACTATGAGCATGCATCAATAACCAAAGATAAAAATTGTCCTTACTAGGGAGAAAGAGGGAGATATTTACAAAACACATACAAGAAGAAAAACAAATAAACAATATCACAATACAAGTGGTGATAGCATAGAGACAGAAAGAGACAATAACATAGTAGCAGTGACAGCAGAGCGTGTGGAAATTATAATATGTTTCCTTCTTGTCATTCACAGCAAGACTGGCAACAGTCAGGTGCCCTACAACTTTAGCTTTTAATTAAACCAACATGCTATTTAGTCAATGTTGGTAAAACTTATTAGAATCTTGGTCCTGTCAAGCTTATCCAATTCTTCTCCACTCGGGACAAAGTCCTTTTCTTTTTTTAATTTTTTTATCTTTAAAATTTGATTTCTTTTTCCCCTTCTCACACTAAGCACAAAATCATTAGTATAAGCATCGGATTGCTTTCCAGGACCATAGTTCGAAACACCTTTGATTTCTACTTTTGCTTGAACTTTGACTAAACCAGCATAAACAAGAAACAAAATGTACAAAAAAAATAGCCCATTTTCAGTGATTTACTTAAAAAAATTGCAAATTTATAAATTTGCATACCACTAAGAATATGGTTACCAATGTGCAACATCACCAAATGAGACACACACACATCCAGACAAACCAAATTAAAGAAAAATGTCAGTGAATGCAAGAAAATTACCGGTCTTATGGTTGAAGGGGACAGAATATGTAATAAAGGTGAAATTGAATCTTCTACAAGAGACTTGATCGACAAATGCCTTGATATATATGGTTGAATTTTGTTTTTCCATGAACTTAATATGTCCGTCTTTTCCATCAATGATGTTCGGTATCTGAAGTTTTACACAGAATCAGATTGTAAGAAAAGTGAACCCATCATGTTTGAAATCAAGTCCTAGCTGACCCAAAGCTCAAATTAGAAAACACCTTTGATAAGACTTTGGCCACTCAATATTTGGTTTTTGAAATTGAGCTACAAGATGGTGCACTGTCATTGCAAGAGGAGGCTGATAAGCTGCACCGAACAAAAAAGGGGAAATGGATATAAGAAGCTTGTAAATTGAATACATCTCTGCTTTCATGTGTTTTAAAGAACAGAGTTATTGCACATTTATACCACGAAGAGGCATTTGCTGTGTACGCATAATATATTGGTGTATTACATCAAAAATGCCAAGACTATTGAAGCACTTGACCTGGAAATAGCATAAGTTAGGCACCCTGTAATGATAAAACATAGCTAGCTAAAGTGTTGTTCAAGAATGTGTGCAAGGCTTACTGTCTTTTGCATCAGTGGATCATGATAATGGAGCTGCAAGATGTTCTCATGAATCCCATCAAAAATAACATCATAGTCACCACTGCATATTCATAGAGCATTTGACCTACAAAGCCTGCTGTTTAAATTGAAGAAGAGAAAAAGATGTTTACAGTTATTACTTGCTTACCGGTTGGATACTAGGGAGTGCAAAAAGTCAAATTCAGAGGACAGACTGCCAGAGCTAATTTTATTTCCTTGCTTCATTTTTCTTTTCTGGAAAATCTGCAGAGAGGACAGCAGACTCAATATAAAGGTTCTGAAAATGTATCAACGTTAAGAAACACTTCTAGTGGGATATACACTTTATGTCACCTCTTTCCAGACATCAAAAACATTTTTCGACATATCTTTTTGACCAATCACCTGAGAACCAATCTCCATCTGTGATCCAGTGAAATGGGTTATTGCTAGTCAAAGCAGCATAAAATCACAGTTCTTACAAATATGCATAGATAGAAAGACAAATGGGGAGAGGTGTGGAAGAGAGTGAAGGAAGGAGGAGATACTGATGAGGACACTGTAAGCAAGAGTTAGAGATGACCAGAAGGCTGGCAAAATATGATTTAAGGATTTAGATATATTATTATGCAAAATTGCCCATTTAAGAGACTTGTCCCATTATACATTTCTCTACCAAATGTTAATTGATACTGAGCCAAATTGGATTATCTCACTAATCCAAGGTCCTTCCAAACGAGAATAACAATATTGGTAGAGCTAACTAGTAACTGCCAAAATGAGTAACCTTTGCCATACAGAAGCTCAGTTTAATAGGATTTAAAATTAAAACAAGTTTCAATGATCAATTTCCTTGTCAAATCAAGTGCAATCTTAATAATGAAGTACCAGATGTTAGGGAAGAATTCATTCTTTCATCACTTTCACTATCTCTTTGCTTCTAATTACTGGGTATGATAATTAGAATACATCCATAAGCTCAAACAAATATGGAGAAGCCAAAAATATAAACTATTCATTATCAACCAATTGAATAAGGAACTTTCCTTCCTTTAAATCGAAAATTATATTTAGCAAATTCTACAAATAGATTACAACACCATACTAAAGGCTTACCACATTAAGGGTTTCCTTCTTCTTGTTAAGAAACTGAAGTGTATTCAAGCATGAGCGTATATCACATTCTGAAAATTAAAAGAGAACAGGATAACAAGAAGATGAATGCCAAGAAAAATACTGTGGGAAATTCATGGTATAAAGTATAAACTGATTCTAATATTTTGCATTACAAGGCATTAGTCAAGATGCATACTCAGTATCAAAAGTAATTTGAAATATAAAATATCTTTATTCACATGCATTTCATCAGAAACGCTCCATATGGGGACATAAAACTCACCAGTGTAGTCTGCCAGTGCAGTAAGTGCAATGGAACTTACTTTCATTCCCTCCTTGTTGCATATATATTTGAGCCTACAATGATCCATTTCAAACAACTAATGAATTAAGCATTCCAATTTCAACTAAACAGTATCTCTGTATACATATAATTACAGGTTTCTATCTAGAAATGGAGAGTTTGAAATTAATACATGACATCTCATAATGAAACAAGAAAGGGTGCGAGAAGTTAATGTAATACTACAAGGTAACTTGCAGAAGTCATCTAATTATAGGGTCAATTCTAATTTGGTCACCTAAAAAAAATTTCATTGTTACAGTCATGAAGTCATTAACCAAATCAAATTCTCAGGCAATGCGGCAAGCTGGAGCTGATGAAGCATACTGATTCAGCTTTTATGGAGCCCACCATCCTCTTTTCCACCTAGTCAGCCATATGGGACCCATCTACTAATCTAATTACAATTCTGCCCCATTTGCCTTTCTTTTCTCTCCCTTTCTTGTTCACAATCAACTAGAGGTGAGCAAAACCGAACCGAAACAAAAAAAACTGAACTAAACTGATCAATTCGATTCAGTTTGGTTCGGTTATTTTTATAATTCAGTTTGGTTCGATTGTTAATACTGAAATTTTTTATTTTCGATTTTCAGTTCGGTTTATATGAATGAGAACTGAATAAACTGAACCAGAATAAAACAAATAAGTTTTTTGTAATTTTATAATGCCCTTAAGGGCATTTATGTCTTTCAGTCTAAAACAAAAAAAAAACCCTACATCTACTTTCACTTTTGTAAACACGTGCATCCATTTTCTTTTCTCCCTTCTCTTATTCTTCTTCCTCTTCGTGTCTTCCTACTATTCTTCTTTTTTTTTTTTTTTCAGCTAAAAGAACACATTTGGTGCTTCTATTTCCATTAACATGAACCACTCTTTTTCTCTTTTTATTTTTCTTCTTTCTTTTACTTATCACCGTCGCCTGAGCGGATATCACTGTGACTCGCCTCCTTGTTGGGATGATTGTGGACAATGCCTTGCCCTTGTCAATTAAAGCCGTCAACTCTTAATCTATCTCCAGTAGCAACTATTGAATTTGATGGATTTTTCTTTTTTTTTTTTTGAAAATATAAAATTTCCATAAATTTGTATTAACTTGTTATGATTAATGTATTTTGAATTGTTTAATTAGAAGTTTAAGGTAACTTTAGGATTGATTTGTGTAAATTTAATTTTGAGACTAATATTTTTATTAATTTATTTAGATTCTGTAATTAATAATTTCCGATTAATTTATTTTATTTTTAGGATTCATTTTATCATTATATTGTTAACATTTGTAATTTATTAATTTTTCACGTGTAATTTTATAAATTATTATTTAATTGCATGGATTTTTTTTTGTTAATTGTATTGCAATATGAAATTCAGACTTTGAATAAT
This sequence comes from Omphalea diandra, assembly GCA_949677035.1. Taxonomy (NCBI): domain Eukaryota; kingdom Viridiplantae; phylum Streptophyta; class Magnoliopsida; order Malpighiales; family Euphorbiaceae; genus Omphalea; species Omphalea diandra. Next base: position 11,778 of record CATIWR010054630.1, on the reverse strand, counting down.
ATTTTGAAGCATCTATTGTTCAGTATTTTAGTATAGGGGGGGCGAAGCAGATTCTAACTTGTTTAGTTGATGAACTAGTTTCTGATATATTTGCTTTGTAAAACCCTTTAAGAAAGGCTTTTCTTTTATTTCAAGTCTAGTGTATGTATGGAAAAGTTAACCTTGTTTTCCATTATTTTAGCATAGGAAAGATGACATATGATAATATTTCAGTTGATGTTTGCAAAACCGAAATAAAAAAACTGAATCAAACTAAATTTTTTCAATTCGGTTTGATTCGATTCTATCAATATTTCAATTTGATTCGATAAATTTTGTGAATATTTTAGTCTATTTAGTTTTACTTTTTCAATTCGATTTGAATCGAACTGACTAAATGATCACCCTTATTTACGATCAACAACCAAAAAATTCCAAATTCTATCTCTTATCAAACACTAGTCTCACCTCTCTCTCTCCCTCTCTCTTTCTCATTCATGATCAACAGCTTTAAAGAAATTCAACACCAAATTTATCTCTATCAAATGCTAATGTTTGAACCTAATAGGTTCACCTCGACAAAAAAACTCGAAGGTTTTTAACATCCTATTGAATTTCACGTACTATTCAACCAAGCAAGAACCCAAACATCTGATGCAAAATTCCAAACCAAGCAAAATCATGCCCAAATAGAATATGCAAAATTAAACTTAAACCACAAGACAGACTTTGAGAAAAGCATGAGAGCTGAATAACAGTGGATGAAGGGGCTGCATTTTTGTCTATGCGTGGGTAAGGAGGTGCCATAGTGGGCAATGTTAGAGTTGTCAATTTCTGAGGCGGTCGGCTATCAAGTGAGTAAGGAGTTGTGAGGTATCAACAAAGCCCAATGGTAAGGATGAAACATTTGTGGTTTCCATTTTCTTTTGAGAGGGCAATTTTTAATATAGATAACCATTTGAATTAGGAGCTTTTAGAGGTGGAAATAGCAGAAATTTGAAATCCCATATTTTTTAATTTGAAGGATAAATGAATTGATATTTAGAAAAGAGAAATTGTTTGATATTTTAGAATTTGGACATTTGATTTTTTTTGAGATTTGTGGGATTTTACCTAAATTAAGATTTTATTTATGAAATGATTTTTATTAGATGAGATATTTGTTGAAGAGAAGATTGTGTTGAAAGAGAGGGAGATGAAGCAACAGAGCAAATATTTGGCAAAAGGTACTTACGAGAGTAAATGGTAGGGCAACTAGGAGAGAGGTTGAATCTACTTGTTGCATCAGAGTGATTAGTCAACACACCGATAAGCTAAGTTAGCACTCAGATTATGATTTGGCCTAAAGTTAGAACTAATAACCTTATTGATATTAAACAAATAATTATAGAACTGCAATAGTGAATTTTTTTAGGCAATCAAATTAAAATTACCTCTATATTTAAGTGACTTCTAGTATAATTTACTCTAATAATACATGAGATTTCATAATGAAAAGAGGAAGGGTGAAGAAAGTAAAAAGTTAGTAGCCATATTCTTTCCTATATTAGTATGTTCTTTTAACTCACTAAAGCATTTTATGAAACACCTCAGATAAGGTATCAACTCCCTTGCACACAGAAAACACAATGAATTTGTTGGAACTTAATGTTCCTTTGTTGGATAACATTTTCCGATCTTAAGTCTTAAATTGGATTTAGTTTGGATATCATGCCTGACTAAGTTTTGGAATACACTTTGAATTTCATCATATGGCCATGCCTAGGAAAATAAATATTGCAAATTTTAGATATAAAGACACAAAAAAAAAAAATTCTATAGAAAGAAGACAGGTCAAATACAATATGTTGAATTTCAACAAAAAAGGAACTCTACTTGGTCATATATAAAATTGGACAGTAGAAATGGAACTCTACTTAATCACATATAAAACTGGAATCCAGCTGATTGCATGGTGCCCATGATGCAAGACCAACTACTAGCTTCTTTATTGGATAGAACAATTTTGAGATACCAAATCTTCAACTAAAACAAAACAATGCATTTAGTGAATAGCTTATCAAAATACATCATTGAGATGTCAATTAAGTCTGTAACATTTGCTTTTATTTTTGGTGATCCATATAAATGCTCTTTGGATTAAGGATTAAAGATTTAAGGCATTAAAGCAATGGTGGAAATTAAAGGCCAGACTTGAAAATGTTGCAGCTATTGAAAAAAAAAAAAAAAAAAAGACAACTATTACCTGTTTACCACACGACTAATTGTTGGTTGAACAAATATATGTACCCTGTTAAAAGAGTAACTACTCATCAATACAATGATCTTAAACACTTATAACATTCCAAATAAACAATAGAACTCAAGCAAATAATCAATATATATGGTAAATTAGAAGAACAAGACATTGCTCCATCATAAAACAACAGCATACCTTCAAGTAAATGATCCAGTGATCTTATAGTTGTCAGACAAACTAAAAAGATTAAATATGCAAAAATCACGTTATTTGCATCACAGTATCTCTTTCCATGTAGGATCTCACCCATAATAATAGATCCCAGCCTTAATTCAATCAAAACCACAATTCATAATTATATACAGTTCATCTTCAGCCCAAATAAGAACTTTCCAGTTTAATATCATATTTCATGCCAGATTAGAACACTTTCGACTGTCCTATACTTATGAGAATTGAGAAAAGCATTAGCCTCGCATGGGATGACTTCTAGAATTCAGGAAAAGATTGTCACAGTGATGCATTAAGAGAGACTTACTTTGCTACCTGACGTAATGGTCTCAAGACAGGTGCATACAGATCATTACATATACAAATCACCTGAAAAGAAAACCAACATGATATGACAATTGGGAAAAAAATTACAAATTAAACCAAGTACCTTTTCAAACTTACAGGTCGTGAAAGTGACATTGATTTACGCCCCTTTTTCGAGATTGTCCTTCCTGATTGGTCTCCTTCAGCAACATTGTCCTTCCCTGTATCCGACTTCCTTTCAGCAGAAACCTGCATGGACATAATCAATAGTTGATGATAAAACCACAGAGCTAAAACTAATGGGAAATTTAGAAAAACTGCACAAGGTGTAATAATAAAGAACCAAAATACAGAATCAGTATGGAAATTTTTTGGCAAGATGCTCGTGTGTGCTCCTCAAATCCTCTGAATATCTTATAGAGAGAACGATTAGAACATAGCGCCCAAGTATAGAGGCTTTATAGAGCCCAAATTGGTGCAGAATGCTTGGTACAGAACTTTAGTAGAAGAACAAGAAATAAGTTGACAACCACATAACAAAGAAGAACAAAGAATGAACATAAATTAGATGAAAGAAAATCTTAACTAATACCAACAAATAAAAAAATGAAAATGCGTCTGAAACATTTTAACTTGACCAATGAATTCTAAAAATGAAAAGGGTACATATGACAAGAGGTTTGCTAGAGCAACTATAGCAACAAAAGAAGACAAAATTATATTAAAGAACACAATTATTCGGAAGAAAATAGAGAGGAAGACAAGAAACTATAGCTCCAAGTACACTTTAAAAAACCAGAAGGCACAATGAATAGAAAGCAATAACAAAATACCATCTTTAGAATAACCTCCACAGCACCTTTTCCATCACCAAGAGCTCCATCTATTTCATCAATTACCTAAGGAAAGCATCATTAAGTTCTTACTTACTCAATTCCAATATTAGGAAAAAAACAAGTGAATACTTAGAAAAATATAACTAACCAAACACTTGGGCCTTGAGTCAGCCATTACAGAATTCATTTGAACCACATCAAGTATTTTAGCTTCAATTGTAGATGAGGACCTATCATCACTAGCATTAACCTAAATAGATCAAAGTTCTTAATCAAAAATATATATATATATATATAAAGAAAGCCAACGGAAACTTCAGATGATGAACCAAAAATAAGCTAAAAAAACTAAGGACGACATGTCAAGTCTGCTAATATGAATCAAATCTAGCACTCAAAAAGAATAGAGAAGGTATATGTCAGGCCATATCACTATCAACCATAAAATTCTTAAACACCAAGTTATCACGATAAAATTTCTCCAATATAACAAAGCAAAGGATATCAAAATTCCAGGTAATTCAAAAGTGGATAATTTGCTTTGTGATTGAAAACCAAGAATATAGGCTTTTGCCAATCATGTCTCTCTATGTGTGTATGCTGACTTGTCCAATAAAAGTTAGAAGTTAGCTAAGAAGGAAAAAAACCTCCACAACGCGATATCCGCAATGCTTAGCAGCTATGTGTGCAAGTGTAGTCTTTCCAAGTCCAGGGGAACCACAAAGTAAAAGGATCTGCACTGGTCGCAAGATTGAATTACTGGAGATTATTAGTCCAAAAAGTGATAACAAAGTACTAACTACAACATATAAAAAGAAAAATAAAACTAATTCTTTATCTACTGAATATGACTTTAGTTTTTCACATAGAAAAATTCTTAAAATGCATTAGCAACCACAAACACACTAATAGTTACCTCCACCTGACATCTATGTGATTGATATGGAATTCAGAAAAGTGGAAATGAGATACATGACTATTTGGTTAAAAGATTGAACCAAGAAAAAATGGATTCTTAAGAGTGGATGGAGTGCCAGCTTCCTGTTGGTTGTAACTTTATTGTAGAGGTAGAATTCTAACTATTATCAAATGGCTTATTAGACTATAAATCTAGACTTAAATAAGAATGAAGAAAACAAATCCATACAACCAAGTCCAACTTGATTTTAGATTAAGTTTTTGTTAACTACAGCAGTCTGACTCTCACTTTGTGCTTCACCTAGAAAAACAATAAGGCAGCCCCTTGAAGAATTTGTCAACTTAATAAATCCAGGCTAAAATAAAGAGCCGGATTTCTATAACCAACTGATAATTATCATCAATACTAAAGGAAATAAATTTAGGGGAAACAGTAAAGAATATGATAAAGCTCATTCAGTAGGAATTTGATGTGACTTGCTTCAGATCTTTAAAAAGAAATATGTTCATCAGTTTGTTAGCATTAGTTAACAAAACAGGGATTTTCTTCCTAATGGGAGACAGGAAGATGATATGTTGGCCGATTTGTTTTTGCAAAACTCATAAACATCATGTCACACAAACATGTAAAAATAAAAATAGTTGTCCCAGGACTGAAAATCAAGAGAAATAGAAGTCAAAATCATTCTCTAGCTAGCACTAGCAATACCCACATGCCTCGTGGTACAGTTATTATTAGAGATGATTCAAAATTATCTAGCTTTATCAGAGCATGATGGCTTTGAATTTTTTCCCTTAAAAGGTGAAAAGAAGCAATTCTAATTTGAAGTAGTTTAATAAACAAATCGGTTAACACATTTCACTCTATAATGCGTAACAGATTCATAAAGAGAGTAAAAAAGTAACAAATAATCTCATCTTAAAAACCATGAACAGTCGAGAGGAAATTTAGGTCAACTTCATCATTCCTGAATTTAAGATTCATCAACTTGCAAACAAATGTGCATATTAACACGTATGAATAAGAGAACTGGCAATAGATGATATATGTGGATTCAAAACAAAGTATTTTGAAAATTCTAATTTCTTCTTTTTAGGCAAGTTTTAAGATAAAAAGTCTATTAGTTTTTCTCCGACCTTCTGTTCTGGTGGACCAGTATGCCTTGACTTCTTGCTCCATAAGTCCCGAATTGCTTCTACATTATTATTTTCATTCAAATTGTTAGAATTTCTAAAATTTCCATTGTTCCATCTATGTTCTCTGGTCTTCCTTGAAAAAGTTGAATCAGAAGGATTTTTATGCTGAGCAATAGAAGAATGACGTCTCAAAGCAGAGAGAACATTATCTGATGTACTCCTAATTTCAGATCCAAAGACACATGAATCCCATTGTTTCAACCACAAGAGAACCTGCAATAGGAAAATCATCCAGAATTTTGAACAAAAAGGTCCAAAGGAACTGCTGCCTCACAACAATTGCACTCTTGGAAAACTTTATTTTTTAGAGCTTAGTACACGCACCTCACGATTTGTCTGTTCATCACTAAGGAGCTCAGTAAATGAACTTGGAGCATATTTGTCCACCCAAAGTTGTTCATGGACCAATTGCATTTCATTAAGAACCATATGACTTTGACCTTCAGAACTAGCTTCCAATGCCTTATGCAACAGAAGAATAATGTATTAGAAAAATAATGCGATTTTTTTTTTTTGTTCTTGTTAAGACTGTACGTAGGACATATTCCTAGTACCACCCCAGCCTAGTTAGCATTTCAGCTAAATTCTAATAAAGCAGTATTAACACTTTGTCTAACCATAAGTAACAAGCAAAAGGTAAATCAATCTGCAACCTAGATATATAAGCTGGTAATTATCTGACACTATTGGATGTCCTAAAAAATTATAGTGATTCATGAGGTTAATTTCTTTCACTCAGAAAACATTAGGCACTTGAATGGCCATTTCTGTAAGGATTATGCCGCTGTGAACATTGGAGACCTCATTGGACAGAATCATGCTATCAAACAACCAGAATCCATTTAACTTGGTTAATTTGAACACACATAATGGGTGATATGCACCTCACAAATAAAGGATGATTAGAAGATGTTTGGATGTTTCACCTCTAAGATAACGCTGAAGCTTATCTAACCTAATTTAGTGAATTGCCAACACACTTGAAAGCAAAGCATCTCATCCCTTATAGTTACAACTTCCTATCAGCAAGGGGAACAAAAATTTGTATATTTTGAGAAATATATAAACAAAAATTAGCACTGACATTAAAAATATACAGATAAATCATAACCGGGAAAAAATTAGTAACATAAGGTAGCTGGTGAAATTGTTTCACTGTTGAACAAAAAGCCCAATAGCATCATCAATATTTTTCATCGTTCTAATCTTGCATATACCATTCTCCATGATGTTTAGTGTTTACCTTGGCGAAGGTCCTTTCCTCCATTCTTTCGAGAAGAACATTGACCGGCTCCAAGATAAGACCTGCAAAGTGAATAGACACGATATATATGAACTAGTACAAACTTTTCGAAGTGCTGGAAATAACCCTAAGGCTACGTTTGGCAATGATGTAAATGAATGTAATGTAATGTAATCAAGCATTCAACACAATTTCGCATAATCAATGTGTCAATTTGAATTACCATTTGAACGCGATTTCACATTCAATTTCTGAGACCTTTCTTCGGTCTCCACTCCACACATCTTAGCATAAACCCTATCGCCACCACTCGGCGCGGTCACAGGAATGAAATCACCATCAATCTCTGATGCGTATCTCGACAAAATCCTCTTCTCCTCCACAACAACAACCTCCTCTCTGTCATCTCTCTCCTCGTCACCACCGTTCCTCCCCTGCGACGGCGAGTACCGAAGCCAGTCCTCGTCAGCCTCCGCCACAACATCGTCGATTTTACTTTTCTTCTCGTATGACGTGGCAATGTCTTTATGATTCGGAGAATCAAGACCATCAGATCGGGTGCGCTTGCAACCGCTGACTGGGGAAGCAGTTGGAGGTGACTGAGGGGGTGATTTTAGTTCCTCGTAGGGGTAGGGATGGGGTGAGGGCGGGTCTAGGCGGTCTTCGTGGAAATGAGAGTTGGCTTCGAGCCATTCGAGCTCATCGGGGAGAGGGATAACCATATCCATGTCCATGTCCATTTGTGCAGGTTTTGTGGTGAGGCGTTACAGGACAGGTGAAGATCGATAAAGAGAGAGAATGGTGAGGGGTGGTGAGTGGTTTCGGCGGGAAAAACAAAGAGACGCGGCAAAATGACCCTCTAAATCCAACATTGCCCTTGCAAACATAGGTAATTTTTATGAAATATATCTGTAAATCGTCATTTTGTGTATATAATATAAATAAAAATTTATTTGCAATTCAATGTTTTTATATTATTGAAGTTCATTGTAACTAAAACAAAATTTGTTAAATGTGATAGAATTTTTATATTAATTTTAAACTTATAAATTTTTTATTATAATAAAAATACTCTTAATTAAAATTTTTGTACTTTCTTATTTTTTGTTTATTTTTATCTCAGTTTTTCTCTCACTTTCCTCATTTAATGTCTTTTTTTTGATTGATTCGATCAATCTGAACAATCTAAATCAATAAATATAATAATAAATAAAATTCAAAAAACTCATTAAAATAAGAAAAAAAATATTGAAATTATAAAGATATATTTATAATAATAAAAAATAATATTGAAAATTGATCCAAACCTAATTGAAATAGTCAATAATTTAATTTTTTTAATTAGTTCGACTAATCAATTTAGTCTAGTTTTCAAAATATTGCTCTACTCTTTTTTTGTATATATGTAAAAAATAAAAAGACATTTTTATAAAAATAAAATATTTTATTAAATTCTATAATTAAACTAAATATAAAATTTATTTTTTAAATAAATTTTATTTTATTTTATAGTATGCCAAATATAAAAAACTTTTTTATAAATAAATTATATAAGAAAATTATTTTTAAATAAAATTATATCTTATCTTAATGACTATATTTAAATGAATTTATTTTTTATTTAAATGAAAAATTTTAAGAATTTTTAATAGTTTATCAATCTATAATTTATTACTAACATTAATAAATTTTATCAATATAATTAAATTATTTTTATTTCTGTCTTGCGTAATTTATTTCAAACAAAACTTGGAACTTTTATTATTTTCAGGAGTAATTCTACTGAGTTATTAGCATATAGATTTGTAACTGATGATCAACAATTTATTAGGTTATGCAGTTTAAAAAACGAAAAATTGGGGAGGAAGACTGAAATATGTTTAGTTTATGATATGTCTCTGTTATTTAAAACATTGTAAAATGTAACTATTAATCATTTGCAGTTTGCTATATTTCAATAAATTGTATTTCAATTTTAAATATAGATGAAATAATCCTTCTCATTTTGAAATCTATTTAGCGACGAAAAATGGCCTTCCTCATTAAGTAAAAGAAATCATCATAAAAATTAGAATCTAATGTTTAAAAAAGATAAAAATACCTCTGTGAACTTCCTAAAAAATAGAGAACATTTAGTTTGCTGCATTTTCATGAATTTCTTTTTTCTTTTTTGTCAATACCATGAGTGAAGGAATCTTCACATTTGGCACATACTCATTTATTTTTCTTTTCTTGTTTGATTTGTTGCATTTTCATGAATTTCCTTCTTTTTTTTTTTTTCTTGATCAACGCGATGGATGAAGGAACTCATTTTTGGCAGATGCCTATTACTGTATCTTTCATTGTTTTGATTGCTGTACATTTATGAGTTTTCTTTTTTTTTTTTTTTAATTTATGTCATGAATGAGAGAGTCTCCATATTTGCCATATGCTTTTTTTTTTTTTTTTCCTTGTTTCGATTACTGCAAATCCATTAATATCTTTCCCTTTTTTTTTTCTTAATACAAAGCAATAAGCACCATAACTCTCTAACTCCGTCATAAAGGTGTCAAAATGGATTGACATATAAAAAGTATTCATGAAACACCTAAAATTAGTGAGTTGAAGTTGAGTTACCATTTATGATATTTGACTTAGAAAATGACTGTGTAATGTATCGATTACAAGTTATGTAGTTTCGCATTAGAAAATGACTGTGTAATATATCGATTACAATTTATGTAGTTTCGCATGTTGCATTGAGTTGTGTCAACTCGATACTATCGTTTATAATTTACATACTTTATGCATGATATTAAAGTTAAAATAGTTATTTAAATATAACATATAGACATATTTTTATATGCTTGAGTTTATTTATAAAAACATATGGTGTTTATTTAAAAATTTTGTATATTTTTATTTACTTATAATAATATTTGAACTTTAATATTATATTGATCTTTATTTATATTTCTTTATGATGCTTGCTTTGAACTTTGAATAATATATAATTAAGGATAATACTTTAATTGATTTGAGGAAAAATAATATTTTTAATTTATATATATTTAATTGATCGTATTGGATTATGTGATTCATATACGACCCAATTAAATAATCTAATTATACAAAATCAATTAAATAAATGAGTTATATATATCGTGTTTCTGTAACCTGTTTAAATTTTGAATTATATTAAGGTGAAAATATCTTAATACTATTAATAAAACAATTAATATTTTTATTGACTCTAATTATGTGAGTAAATTAACACAATATGAACATAGACAAGCTGTTTTGACGCCCTATTCGACCATAACTTTTCCCTTCTTTTTGCATATTTCGCCGCATTTTCTATAACTTCCACAAATTTTTTTAAAAAATAGTATGAGACAATGAAACCGTAACAGCACATCACGGATGATATTGACACCAATAAGCTCTTCCACTTAGCCGCTCTTTTTTTTTTAGGCTGCAAACGCGGACTTCGAGTTGAAAGCTACATTCAATCTGCATGACGAGAACAAGGACGGGCCAAAGTTGGCCAATGAATTATACCGAGTGTTAAATTGGTTGGGAACACAGTCCTTTCTTGACGATTGCATGAAGATGATTGGTATCATACATTCAAGGGTAGACGAGTCTGCTAATTTTAAGAGTTTTAAGTTTTTATTATATGATTTGGATATGAAATCTAAAAAAAAAGATTTATATTTTGAATTTTATAAATTAATTATTAATTTCTCAAAAATATAACGATTATTTGAATAAATAAAAGTTGATCTAACTTTTCTAGGTGTTGATTGAAATTTACTATCTTTTGGGAATAAATGGGGTTGTGGTATAGTTTAGCTAAGATTGATTTCCATTTTTGAATAGAAGTGGTGATCGGAGGAAGTGGATAAGCGAGCCGAAAATTTTGTTTCTAACCGCCATAATAGCTGCTAAATTTAAATTTGAACCAAAATATTAATTCTTAAATATGCCTTGACTTGAAAAAACAATAAAATAAAACTTTGCGTCATTTCTCTTTTGATTTTCTTTGCAACAATAAATTAGCGAGATCATGATTTTGTGGTTTTATCCTATTATTTTTTATAGAGTAAATTTCACGATTTTGTGCCTGGACTTTGAAGAAATAAGTGAAAATTAATATCGGGGGAAAAAATTGATAGTGCAAAATAAACATTTGATATATAATTAACAGTATTACAGACTTTTGATATAAATTTTTAACAGGCAATTAACAGAATATAATATAATGCAACAAATAAAAAATATTAGTTTATATACTTTAAAACATGATGAATGACTTAATTAAATATGATAAATATTAAAATTTTATTAACATCTTAATAACTTAAGAAATTTATTCAAATTTTGATATAATTTGCCAAATAGATTTCTTTCTTTTTTCTAGTGCCATGTACTGAACATGAAAGAATTAATATAAAATCATCAATGAAAATTCCCTTTAGATTTTCATATCCTAAATTCAATGTCAATTGCAGAAAGTTTTCTTCTATCATTTGTCCCTTAAAATTGGTGTATTTTTCTTCTGTGGTACGTGTTTTTGGTTTCTATTTTCATGTACCGGTGACTTCTCAAAGTGGAAAGTTATATGGTTTTTAATAACTACTTTTGGCAATTCATTATTTTGATCGATTTAGGCTCTCAATATGAGCGAACCTAAACCAATAATTCAATGTAATTTCGTGGTAACTGTCAATAGCAATTACATTATGAAAAGAATATATATATATATATAGATATATATATATATATATATATATATATATATATATGAAGCAGCTTGAAAAAACATAATATAGAAAGTTCTCAGAAAC
>CATIWR010054621.1:0-38786 GCA_949677035.1 Omphalea diandra | reverse complement strand
TGCCATATAAGGAAAATATGCATAAATACTAGGTCCATTTCATGAATCATGTCATAGTTGCATAACAAAATGAAAATCTTGCTTTATCATCATGAATTGAATTGGTGTATTGAAATAGGTCTTTGAGGCATTGAGGATAATAGTGAGAATAAACCGGGACCATTCACGGCTAAATAAGCTTAAAGGAGGAGGTAAGTAAATAGCTAATGGTACTATATGTGTGATGGGTTAAATGCCATATATTTCAATGGAATGAAATGTTGTTTAATGTGATGATATTATGGTATACATAGATGAAACATTGTTATATTCTTGATTTATTTATTTTCATGAGATGTTGATAAATTATGACTGGGGAATGAGAGTATGTGGTGATATGAGCTTCCAAAGTTACGGGTGTTATTATTAGTCATTATATTGCTAAAATTTTGTTGGATTTATAGTTGATTGGTTGAAAGGCTAAGACTTAATATTGTTAGCAATAATAATTGATAGCTTATGTGGTGATAATAATTGATAGCTTATGTGGCGATAATAATTGATAGTCTATGTGGCAATAATATTCGATAGCCTATGTGGCAATAGCCAGTGTGACAATGATATAATAGCCTGTGTGGCAAGCATATTTGATAGCATGTGTGGCAATGATATGATAGCCTGTGTGGCAATGAGATGATAGCCTGTGTGACAATGATATAATAGCTGATATGACAATGATATAATAGCCTGTATGGCAAGAACATTTGATAGCCTATGTGGTAATGCTATGATAGCCTGCTTGGCAAGAACTTTTGATAGCCTGTGTGACAATGAGATCTATAGCCTGTGTGATAACAATATATATAGCCTATGTGGCAACTAAAAATGAAAGCATTTGTGGCAGTGATATCTATAGCCTATGTGGCAATAATTTATGACATCACGTGTGACAATAACCTTTGATAGCCTATGTGGCATTTAAGAGGAAAAACTCTTTATTTCGTACATGGATATGATGATGAATTATTTATGTTTAAATATTATTACGTTATTTGAGATTGAAGTATCGTTATGCATTTACTTACTGAGTATGCAAACTCACTCTTTTGTATGAAATCTTATTTCAGGAAGAGTAGACTAAAAATTGCATCCAGTATACTTTTCGAAGTCGCTGTCTAGCAGTGTAATAGAGGTTGGGCCAGTATGTAGTCAGTTAGTATTTTAGTTTGATTATTCATGTATGTTTTGTTGTAAATAATTATTAAGTGGTGAACAAGAGACATAATGAAGAAAAAAAATTTTAATCAGGTCTTTTAAATGATAATGGATAGATTTAGAGAGAAATTTAAATAATTATTAAATGGGATGTCACACTTTTAATCTATATTGTCAAGATCAAAAAAGAGTTTTGACCTAAATTTAACCAATAATCTCTCCCTTTTGATTTTGACAATCTAGATTGAATATGCTAATAAATAACTTCTAACATGTATATCCCTACAAGTTTCAAGTGTTTGGAAGTCAATTTGGAGTTACATAATATAGTTTTGTGGATATGCAACATGTTCAATAAACATTTAGGCATTAAATTTAGAGTTACAAGCATACTCCCCCTCAATCCAATACTCCCTTTTAATTGTGTCAATTACTCTAATATATTAACATTTAATTTGCATTTCACTGTTCATTTTCTCTCCCCCTTAGTTAAGATAAAAAAGAGAGGGAATGGGAAAGTCAAGTGAGAGGGATTATATCAAGCAACCAAACACAATGATCAATAAAACACAGTGAAACATAATGAATATTGGTAATAATAAGGAAATTAATATAAAAAATATTAAATATTTTCATTAAAATAAATACTCAATCATTGTAATCAATGCAAAAAATTTCAAACATTTACAAATGTTTGATTACATGTTGGGCCTTAGAAGTAGAAAAACATCAAAGAAATAAAAAAGGAAAATGAAAATGAAAATGAAAAAATAGAAAGTAGAAGAAGAAACTAAAAGGTAGGTAAGGAGTCATCATTATCATCATCTCCTTGATCTTCATCTTGATCATCTTTTTATTCTTGATTTACTTCTTCCTCTTGATTTCCTCCTTCTTCCTCGCTCTCCTCATCATAGTTGAGAAAATGGCGAGGAGTTGGCCCAAGTTTCTCTTAGATCTCTACAATGTCACTATAAAGGTGATGAAGTAGATTGAACCTTTTGAGAACCTTGCTCAATTGGTGGGAGATTTGGTCCATAGAGACAGGTTGAGTAGGCGGAGGAAGATCATGTACCTTTGTTTCTCTAGGAGGCTCTTTTCAGCCTTCTTATTCCCCAATCTCCTTCTTTTCTATTGTTAAGATGCTTGTTGAAGCCTCATATCTGTTCTTCAAGGAGATATTCTTAAGTATGTGGTTTGATTGCTTTGGCATTGAAAACAAAGTTAGGTCAATAAAATTTGAGCTTGAAAGATATTTAGTGCTGAAAAAGTTTCATTTTCTAGGGTTAGAGCTCCCATACCTGTAAATGGTTATTATGTGAGAGGCGATGAGGATTCAACCATATTTGGACTTGGCTATATGAGCTAATTAATCAATAAAGAAATGTTTGATTTGGATTGGCTTGCCCTCAATGAGGTAATAAAGAAAACAGAGGTCCTTTTGGGACACTTTCTCATTACCATCAGCTTGGGCAATGGTTGAGAAGGTGATAATTCAGTAAAGGAGCTTAAAAGTTAAAGTTCAAATATTTTTGGCTAGAGAAGGTTTAGAGTCATAGTGGGATTCATTGGAAAATCGATGCTAAAGCTCAATCATATTAAAGTGTAACTGATTAAGATTCTAAGGGATATTGTCCTCGATTTGAAAATTGAAAAGAGAGCACATTTAGGTGTAGGTGATGTAGAAAGGTTGGCCAAGGCAATGAAATAATAAACCATACATACTTGTTGTTATGTGTGCAACTTTACCAATATTTAAGGTGGCTAGGAATTCCCTTGTAATCTTTTCAAAATATAGTTCATCTTTAAAAATGAACTATTCCCATTTCAAGTATGAAAGGTAAGCTTTAATTTCTCCTCTAATCTTTAGAAAATCAAGCATGAATGTGGAGGGAATCTAATTCAGCATGATGGTCTCCTTCTTTATCAATTCATACCTTTGCTTGTCCTCTTTAGTTACCCCTTTCATAAGATGGAGTGAGGGTTGTGAGGGAGGAGAAGAAGTTTGGGGGGCTTAACCCTTGCCATCCTTTGGTGGTTTCCTTAGAGCCATGGAGGAGAAGAAAAGGCAGAAAATGGAGAGAAAGGTAGAAGAATAAGGGAATTAGAAAAAATTAGAGGGAAAGAGGAGGATTTGAGTGAGATTGAATAAGGGAAAGAGGGAAAAGTAAAATAAATGGATTAAAAAGGGTTTAAATAGGTAGAAAATGAGTGAAAAATGGGAAAAAAAATGGTTACATTTGCATTTAATAGAAGAAAATAACGTTTGGAATGAAGAAGTTATTACCCAATAGAAATTGAAAATAAAGACTGTTAAACCTCCATCGCGACAATGAAATATGAAAATTGTAAGTAACAGATAGTTGGACCTTAAGAAGACGTGTTCAAATGGTTTGAATTTTGAAAAATCTAAAGTGACCTGTAAATCTCGACTACAAAATCCTGTCCTAGTCGCGATTTACAAGCCATTTTCAAAATCAAGCTTAAAATCAAAATTTACTTAAATGGCCTATATTCTAAGTGATCAATTTGATATACGAATGATTAATTCAAGCACTTGAATATGGAAAAACTCAATTGCAAGTTGAATTAATTAGGCTCAACATAAGATCAACATATTGAAACTTCATAATCCCATTACAAACATGTCAAACACCACTATATCGATCAAGCAATATATATGCACAGAATGAGACCTCTCTTATCCTAATGAGCTTTCATCAAGCATCCTTAATTCCCTCTTAATGAAGTTCATCCTTTCTTTATTAAGAGGTTTAGTGAAATATCCACGAGTTGGTTATTTATGTCAATAAATTCTAACACAACACTATCATTTTGCATATGGTCTTTAAGAAAATGATATCTAATGACAATATGTTTGCTTCTCAAGAGTTCCATGAGATTCTTTGAAAGATTTATTGCACTTGTGTTATCATATTTAATGGAAATGTGATCAATATATTTGCTATAATTCTTGAGTTGTTGCTTCATTTAAAGAACTTAGGAACAACAACAACCCATCACCACATATTTCACTTCGACTGGGGGATAAAGCAACTAAAACTTTCTTTTTACTAAACTAAGAAATAAGACATTTACCAATAAATTGGCAAGTTTTGGAAATGCTCTATCTATTAAGCAAACAACCCGCATAATCCACATCTGAATAACCAAGAAAACTAAAAGATAAGTTCCTAAAATACCATAAACCTAAATGCAATATACCACGCAAATATTTTAAAATCCTTTTAATTGCATGCAAATTAGATTCTTTTGGACAAGATTAAAATCTTGCACATAAGAATACACTATACATCTTCTCATCTATAGGCTTACCCAATTCATCTTTGTCAAGTTTGATTAACGAGCTTGTTAGTGTTTTGGCTATCTTACATCCATCCATCCCAAATTTCTTAAAAAGTTCCTTTGTATACTTAGATTGATTGATGAAGATGCCATTTTTGCATTATTTGTTTTGTGGACTAAGGAAAAATTTAAGGCTTATTTGGTTTAGTGGTGACAATTAGCGATTCACGATAAATGATTAATTATAATCAATTAATGAATATAAAGTGTTTAGTAATTTAGCAAACTGAATTTGCTAAAATGAAAATAAAATTATTTTTATATTTAATTGGTTTTATATGCAATGCAAATGTGTATAATGATAAATATAAGGTTAATACTAAAAAAAAGATCCAAATGCTAGTTTTTATATTCCAAATACTAGAAAAACTAGCTTTCAACATTTAGTTATATTTTCTAAATGCTGGTTTTTAAATTTAAACACTAAATGCTGATATTTACTAAATACTTTTTTTAACATTTGAATACTCAATCGCTGAATGCCAATGAGCAAAGGCCAAACCAAATACACTTAAGGTTTACCATTATGTTCATCTCAAATTTCCTAGTCATACACTTATAAATTTCTCACAAAGAGATTCATTAGCAGTACCAAATATGATATCATCAACATAAATTTAAACATAATTGTATTCTTATCATTCTTTTTCACAAACGAAGTTGTATTGATCTTTCCCTTTTCAAAATCATTTTCCAAAAGAAATGAACTAAGCCTTTCATACCAAACTCTTGGAGCTTGTTTCAAGTCGTACAAGGTTTTTGTTAATTTGATAACATTGTTTGGTAAGTCATATGACTCAAAACCTGAAGGTTGTTTAACATAAACTTCCTCCTTTATATAACCATTCAAGAATGTACTTTTAGCGTCCATTTGAAAAATTTGAAATTCATGTGGCATGCATATGTAAGCAAAATTCTAATTGCCTCTAATCTTGTAATGAGGGTACAAGTTTTATTATAATCAATGCCTTCCTTTTAGTTATATCTCTTGGTAACCAATCTAGTTTTGTTCTTAATGATGGAACCTTTTAACTTGTTCTTATACACTGATTTGCATCCTACATTTAGGTGCTCTTTGGGTCTTAGAACAAACTCCCAAACTTTGTTTATGTCAAATTGGTTGAGTTTCTCTTCCATTGCGATCACCCAATAATCATCATCAAGAAAACCTTGAATTATCATCAATAAGAACAAATGCATAATGTATATCACCTAAACTAGCATTTCTAATGTTGAACCTTAAGGTTTTGAGTCTTATTTTGATGATTACAAACAAGTCAAAGAGCTAATATTTATCCAAGTTAACTATGTTAGAACTTGTAGGTATATCAACTCTTTAGACTATGATGATTGAAAAAGGAATTATGTTTAAAAACTTAAAGTATTAAAGATTGAAGATTAAGGCAAACTCAGCTTGACAAACCAATGGGTGTTGTCTACTTCCAACAGGCATTGTGGACTAATCAACAAGTGTTAAAGATATCACAACAGTTGTTAGAGAAATACTCCAACTTAAGTATAGCTTTTTGGATCTCTCAACAGGCATTGCCCATATTCCTAATAGGCATTGGACAACTGCTTATTCACAACTATGCATATTTATTTTGCTCTCACAACATACATTGTACTTTCATAATAGGTGTTGGACATATTACTTAGATTGAGAAAACTCTCTAGGACTCAAAACAGGTGTTGGTCCTACACAACACTCGTTGAGAAAGCTCTCTAGATTATGCCAAAGGCTGTAGACACCCTAATGAGGCATACTCATTATCTCAACAAGCAATGAACACATTCAACATACATTGGAAAAATGCTATAGTTTGAGCTATAAGCTCTGGACCCCTCAATAAGGGACCTTATATTTCAATAAGCATTGAAGGTGTTACCAGTGGACATTATGAACCCTCCAATAACTGTTGAAGTATTTCTGGAGACCTCAGAAAACAGAGTATCTAGTTCACCCTTTTTGGAAATCAACAACAAGCATTGATCTTCCTCCAATAGGATTGAAGTTTAAAAATAAATGACCATTACTTATGTCCAATGATCGTTGAATATAAAGTGAATAAAAAAATGTGAAAGTTAAAGGAGAAGCCTTCAAGTTCTCTTTAACAGCTAGTCCCAACAAGCATTTTAATACAGCCAATGACTGTTGAAGGTGTATTTTGTTTGACAACCACCCATTTGTATAAAATCAATGATGGTCGATGCCTTAGCAACGAGTGTGGAGATGTCTTAATGAGCATTACTTGCTTAGGCATGGAGATGTCTCAATGGGCGTTACTTGCTCTTAAATGTAATATGAAGTAACTTGTCTTTCTCTAAGGGCTAGTTCTTTGTTCAAGACTATAAAAGGACCTGCTCTCAGTAGAAACATATAGAAAATTGTTCCTTTAAATGAGTATTCTATTGTGAAAGCTATTTTCAATAAAAAAAAAAAAAGGTGAATAAAAAGTGTTCTAGCAATCAAGAGAAATTCATCTTTCAAAGCCTGTAAGAGTTATCTTTAAAATATAGTTTGAAGAATAAGCTTTTCAGAAATTCTCTTCATCTTCTCAACCACATCAAACATACCTTGTGAGAAGTACTTTTTAGTGTCTTTATTGCTTAAGTTTCCTCCTTCTTAAATTATTATATTTCGTTTAAGGAAGCCTTAGGTTAGGAAATCTTGAAAACTAAATCTTGTGAAAGGTTTAAATCGGTACTTGGAAACTACTTCGGGTTAAGGTTAAGTTGTATTTGTAAACTACTTGTAAGAGGTTGATAGAGCCTAAAAATCTATCACTTATAAAGGCTTGGTAGTGCTCGAAAACCTACCTTTGTAAAGGTTGTTGATAGCACCTTAAGCTATCAAGATATGAAGGCTCTAGTGGAGATACTAGAGAATAGGATGTAGGCCAATTGTGTTGAACCTCTATAAATATTGTGTCTTGATTCTTCATCTTTTTCACACCTAATTTTAATTTATAATACTTTTCATTGACCTATTCAACCCCCCTTATATGGCACAAAGGGACAATAATTGGTATTGGAGTAGGTCTCCTGATCAAAGCTTAACTGCTTAGAGCAAAGATAATGACAAGTCATGAAGAATCACAATCCATCTACAAGCCTCCATTCTTTAAGGAAGATGACTATGGTTGCTGGAAGAATCATATGGAGATCTTCCTTAATAGTTAAATCATTGACCTATGGGACATTGTTGAGGAAGGAAGAGAAGTTCCAATAAAGCTAGTTAGAGATGTCTATGTACCAAAGCCCAAAAGTGAGTGGACTGCTGAATAAAAGAAAACAAACTTAAAGAATAAAAAAGCAATTCATGTTCTTTTCCATGCAATCTACAAGTCTCAATATGCTAAGTTATAAATACGTGCATTAGCCAAAAAGATATGGGACACATTGCAAACTCAGCATGAAGGAACTAATGAAGTGAAGAAGAAAAAGGTACAAATGCACTCATACATACATGGGACATTTGTATATCAACCTAGTGAAACTATTACTGAGATGCATAATAGATTCATAGACATTGTGGGCACTCTTAAAACTTTAGGGAAGTCATATACAAATGAGGACATGGTAGCAAAAATTCTAAGAACACTTCCAAAGATAAGTGGGAAGCTAAGAAGACAACAATAGAGGAAGCCAACAAATTGAAAGTTCTATCATTTGATGAGCTTATGGGAAAGCTATTAGCTCATGAGATCACACTTGAGAAGCCTACTAAAAACACAAGGATGAGAACGAATGACTTGGCCCTAAACGCCAAATAGGGATGTTTTAAATCTCCATCCGCCTTTTATTTACCAACATCTTCCTCTTCTAGTGATGATAAAGATAGTAGTGAAGATGGGCATCTTGCCTTCATCACCAACCAAGTGAAGAGATTTCTTTCAAACAAAAGGGGTATAAAGGCAAGAAAATATAAGAAAAAAAGCACTATGAGTTATCTCACCTACTATGGATGTAATAAAAAGGGGGCATATAAAATCAAGTTGTCTTAAGATTAAGAAAAGCAAGTTCCTTTCTAGAAAATAAACCTCCAAAAAAGGAAAGGAAGTGTACAAAGCTACTTGGGATGACACTAGTAATTCTGAACCTGATAAAAAAGAAATAATAAAAAAGCTAGCTAACCTTTATCCCATTACAACTGAAGAGTAGTCAAATGAGGCATATTGCCTTCATCACCAACTAAGTAAAGAGATTTCTTTCAAACAAAAAGGGTATAAAGATAAGAAACTATAAGAAAAAAAAGGCACTAAGAGTCAATTCACTTGCTATGGATGCAATAAAAAAAGGCATATAAAATTAGATTGTCCTTAGATCAAGAAAAGCAAGTTCCCTTCCAGAAAATAGACCTTAAAAAAATGAAAAAAAGTGTACAAAGCTACTTGGGATGACACTAGTAATTTCGAACTTGATGAGGAAGAAATAAGAAAGAAGCTAGCTAACCTCTATCCATTTAAGGAATAAGCTACAAGACTTAAGGAATGAAAGCAATGAAGATCCACCTCTTCCCTCTTCTAGTGAAGAGGAAACTCAATAGGAAAGGAATTTGATTTTTAAGAAAGATCGCCTAAGAGATCTTATCATTAGTGATCCATCAAGTCAGGTAACAACTAGATCATCTTTTAGAAATACATGTACTAATCTTACTTTTGTATCCTCTGTTGTGCCTAAGACCATATATAAGGCCATTAGAGATGAACATTAGGTTCTTGCTATGTAAGAAGAACTTAACTAATTCGAAAGGAACAAAGTGGACCTTAGTTCCTAGACCACATGACCATTCTATTATTAGAACCAAATAGGTCTATAAAAGTAAACTTGGTGAACTTGGAGACATTGTTATGAACACGACTCGATTAATAGCCAAATGTTATAACTAAGAATAAGGGATTGATTTTGATGAGACTTTTGCTTCTATAGCTAGAGTTGAAGCTATTAGAATTCTATTTGTATTTGTATCTCACATGAATTTCAAGTTATATCAAATAGATGTCAAAAGTACTTTTCTCAATGGGTACATTGATGACAAAGTTTTTGTTGAACAACCTCCTAGTTTTGAAAGCCATTATTTTCTTAATCATGTGTTCAAGCTAACCAAAGCATTATATGGCTTGAAGTAAGCTCTAAAAGCTTGGTATGAGAGATTAAACAATTTTCTTATAGAAAAAGATTTCTCCAAAGGTTTAGACAACTCGTTTTTCTAAGAAAAAGAAAGGAGACATATTCTTAGTACACATTTATATAGATGGTATCATATTTGGTGTTACTAATGTTTGCTTACATGAAGATTTTTCTAGAATAATGAAAAGTGAGTTTAAAGTAAGCATAATGGGAGAACTCAAATTCTTCCTTAAATTACAAATCAAACAAGGAAAATAAGGAATCTTTATCAACCAAGTAAAATATACAAAGGAACTAACCAAAAGATTTGGCATGGATAATAATAAACCTTGCAAAACTCCTATGAGCACTAACATCAAGCTAAGTATGGATGAACATGGTAAGAATATGGACCAAAAGCTATACAAAGGTATGATTAGTAGTCTATTCTATCTTATGGCTAATATTATGTTCAATGTTTACTTATATGCTAGATATCAATCTAATCCCAAAAAGTCTCACTTGCATGCTACAAAACACATAAGTATCTTATTGGTACCCCTAACTTAGGACTTTGGTATCCTAATAGTTTTTCTTTTGAGTTAAATGCATTTTTTGATACTGATTTTACTGGGTGTACCTTATATAAAAAGAGCATTTCAAGCACCTGTCAATTACTTGGTTAGTGCTTAGTACCTTGGAGTAGTAAAAAATAAAACTCAATTGCTTTAGAAACTGCTGAAGTAGAGTATGTGGTAGCTGGGCTATATTATGTTAAAATTCTATGGATGAAACAACTTCTTGATTACAACGTTGTTGTAAAATAAGTTGCTATTAAGTGTGGCAACATTAGTGCCATAAACTTGTCTAAAAATTTCCATTCAGCATTCTAAAAGAAAGCATATAGACATTAGACACCACTTTCTTAGGGATCATACTAGTAATGGCAATATTGTGTTGGAATTTATTAATACTAACCATTAATTGATAAAAACCTCCTTGTGATGAAAGAATGCAATTCATGAGAAAAGAGCTTGGTATGATTGATGGAAATACTTTGTACTAGCTACAAAAAGGTTTATATCCCTCTCAATAATTTATAATCTTTATTACACATGATGATATTTGATCACTATTAAGTCTTTATATTCAATAACAAAAGATTTTAATTATGAATGTTGTTGATTAAACTATCCAAATATTAATTGAATTCATGATCATTTCATTGAATTTGATTAATAACATTCATCAGTTAAGCTTTTAAAATGGTTGTGACTTTAAAAAAAATCTGTTTTAAACTAAGCTTTTGTTTAAGTAACATGGCCAATGGCCATTACGTATCTCACAATGATCGTTGTATCACATATGAGTTTTTTAATTTGTTTTGTTAGTCTCTATGTTCATTACATATCTCCAACGACTGTTGTCAACCATTTCAATGGTCATTGCAAATTGGCCACCATCATTGGCTAAAGGGTTATTGATAGAACAAGCTAACGGTCACGTCCAATAGTTGTTACCTAACTCATAACAACTGTTAAACATTCTCAATGGTTATATTTTTTTAAAAAAGGGAAGCCTTTGAACTCTATTTAACACCTTTAAACCCTAAAATCTTTTCACTTTTTTGCTTTTTCCTAGCTTTCTCTTCATCGCTCTCTCAATTTTTGTTATAATTTTTTGCATTTTCCTTGCATCAATCACTCTAAAATAGTCATGGCACCCAAACTTGACTCCACAAAGAGATACAAATAGCCTGCTAAGAAGAAATCTTAACGTTCTTACACTAGTTCAAGCTCTGACATTGAAGAGAATCTTGCCTCCATGATTGCTCAACAAAAGAAGAGAAGTGCGAAACCTTCAAATTTAGAATCATAGTAGAAGAAGAAAGCTAAAATAGCCTAAGAATCCAAATGCAAAGGAAAAGCTATTGAAATAAAGCACACTCCCAAACCAAGTTCAAAGCCTTCAATTGATCTTCTAACTTGACAATTTCACCTTAGGACAAAAAAGAAAAAAACTCTTAGCCTAAAAACTACTAAAAAGATAACTTGATGGTGGAAAATTCTTGGAGCGGAATGACTTGCAGAGATATGGTTTGACAGAGCAAGTTAAAGACTTGGTCATAAAGATATAATAGGAGTTATTTTGCCATATTAGGGAACCTTCATACTTGGAGCTAACCATAGAATTCCTCACTTCATTAGAAGTTTTAGGGAATGATTGTGATGTTTATGCTGAAGTAGGCATAACTAAATTTAGGCTATTTAGGAAGAAGTATAAGATCATGCCAAATAATTTGGCTAGGCGCCTTGATGCTATCAATTCTGGTCTGATAGAGCCTCCTACAACCTTCAAAGTAGATGTCAACTAGTTTCGAAAATCCATCATTGATGGAACTATAAACAATAACAATAATAATAATAAGGCTTTGAAGATTAAGAACCAAGTCCTTAGGATTCCCCACATTTTCATTACCTGAAACATCAGTAGAAGGGGCTAATCAAATGGCAACTACACCATGATGGATTTATTTTAGCTTTGGTGCATGAAGAATAAGCAAAAGGCGAACACACCTTGGTTGTTGCTGCAAAGAATTGATGGGCGAATTGACAACCCAATGCCTTTATAATGGCTTACTACATCATAAAGATTGCAAAGTTTATGAAGGCCATTCCCAAAACTGAGGCAGAGCTTGAAGACACTGACATGGTGCTGGAGAAACTGCTTGACAATGAGCCTATTGGAGAGAAAATGCTACTGAACATGAGGATTATGCAGAGGTTAGACACAGGGTTGATAAAAAAAGTTCTTAAGGAAGGAGAAGTCCCTCAAGAAGAAGTGGACAATGAAAATATTAAAGAAGTTATCATAGTAGGGGGTTGCAGTAGTAGAAGGACTAGAAACTGACACATCTGCTCTATCTCTCTCTCCTTTTTTTAGTAAAGAGTGCTTGCATACTTGGAAGCACTCATTGCTACTATTAAAAGAGTTGAGGACTCTTCCACTCACTTTACTAGAAAGTGAACTAGCTCAAAGCTGAGCTAAAGGATGTTAACTAGACACTTGATTGGATTATGGAAAGGTTAAATCTATAATCTAAAAGTCCAAGTTATCTAGAGTAGAAAATAGTTCCACTTGAGCATAAAAACACTTCTTTTAAGTGATAAGATCCCTCATAAGAGTCTAAGGAACCTACACTGCTAGTAGAGCCTAAGAACTAAGAACAATACCAAGATCCAAACTCACCCTTAAAACCTCAAGATCAAACCCATTCCTCCCCTTCAAAAACCATTCCTCCTCATGAGTTTTCTATATAATGTTTTTTGTTTTTATTTTTAAAATAATTGATGATTGGACAATATATCTTTTGCAATGTAAAGTTTACTATTGTATATATTCTCTTAAAATGAATATATGGTTCATTTATGCTCTTTTATTTGATCTTTTACTTATTATTTGCTTTTTTTTTTTATAATGATAAAGGGAAAGAAATAAGAAATGAGCAATGATCTGATCATATCTTAAGGGGGAACATAGTGATGAATCATGCAATATAATGGGAAACATGATGACTCTATGCATAATCCTAATAGATTAAGGGGAATTAAGTTTTGATCCTTAACATATTTACCCTTAATGATTTTGAAAGACTATTTGTCATCATAAAAAAAAGGGAGAAAATGTTGAACCTTAATGTTTTAACTCTTGTTTTTATGATTACAAATAAGTCAAATAGCTAACCTTTTGTCCAAGTTATTTATGTTAGAACTTGCAGGTACATCAACTCTTTAAACTATGTTGATTGGAGAAGGAATTATGTTCAAAAACTCAAAGTACTAAAGAGTGAAGATCAAGGCAAACTTAACTTAATAAACAAATGGGTACTATATACTTCCAACAGGTGTTATGGACCTATCAATGAGCATTAAAGTTATCACAATAGGCATTAGAGAAACACTTCCAAATTGAGTATAGTTATACAGACCTCTTAACAGGTGGTGTGTGTCTTTGTGCATGTCTCTTAGAGTATATGAATGCATTATTTGCTCTTTAGGGCTTAGCCTTACAACTTTGAGGTGCCTTTCGTATACCTTAGTAATAAGAGCCTCAGTGCTAGGAACACTCCTTTTTCCAACCACTTCTATGTTAAAAATTTGAGACGTGGAAGCTTTAATGAAGATAAGGGGAGAAAATATGGATGTAGAAGCTTACCATGTTTTGAGCACCTCAATTTTTGCAGCTGCGCTCGAATGAGTGGAATCTTACTTATGACTCTCACCTTCTATCGATCATTGAGGGATCAAGAAGATGAGGGGTCATACATTTGTGATAACGTCTAGTCATGACACATGATTTTGATCAACGAGGGATCCTTAAGGCTTCACATTAGATATAAGCCCCTTTTCAAAAGTACTGGTCAATAGGGGACCAAGGTAGGATAACACATTGGTATCATACCTAAATACAATGTGGAGTCGCCACCTGACTTTGATCGAGACAAGAATCTAGGGAAAACAAAATTTGAACCTATTCTAAGTTAATTAGAAGGCCTATTTTGTCTTCACCACATTAGAGAACGAGTTCGAAAATTGGATAAGACTTGGAGAAGGGGTTAGGTATCCCCAAACCACCTAGATATTGGGATCTAGCCTTCGCGCATCTCTAATTCATTTGAATGATTTAATCGAGTGTTTGATTAGTCTAATTAACACCCCTAATCATACATTTAAGCACATTTCAATTAAAAAAAATCAAATCATTAATCAATGGGGGATGGGATCATGCATCACGATATGGGGTAAGCATGCATAAACATCTATCCATACATATAATATTTAAAAGGGGAAATGGTTAAGACCAAGTTCATGTCTAATCCCTAACAATCACACCTACACACAATAAGAAGAAATAAGTTAATAGTAAATCAACATGGAGTCAAATAAACAAAAAGAACTTTAAAGTGAATAAGGCAAAGAAACAAGGTTCAAAATGATCACTATACCATAACTATATAGCCAAAGTGCTTAAATATGCATCTAAGTCCATAATAGTCACATTTTATTGTCACAAACCAAAATACATATCTCGCAACAAAAATGTACAAATACATAAATCATAAATGGAAGAAAGTGAATGAACATACACACATCATGCTAAGCATTTGGAGGGTACTGGATAACTTTGAGGTAAAGATTCACTTATATGAAGTCCTTGGGTCATTAAACCCTCATTCATCTTTCTGATAGAGAGCTAAAAATATCTAGGGCAAAACCTAACGCTGGAATAGTTAAAATGCCCTTAACAATTTAAGGGATCCAAAGAACTAAAAAAAATCACTATTCATGAACACTAACTCAAAGAGAGATATCAAGGTCAAGGAAAACTTGAAATCCTCTTTTGATCAACACCTCAAGATGTCAAAAGCAAAACCAAAAATAAAACTTAAAACTTCAAAGAAAATAGAAATTACATAACATCCAATCAAGGCATCAAAAAACTAGATAATACTATTCATATGACTATTCTTAAACTCTAACTCAAAGAGAGTATCAAGGTAAAGGGAAATTGAGTTCCTCTCTTGATCATCACCTCAAGATGGGAAAAATTGAAATAAAACTTAACCTTTAAAATAAAAAAAGACAAATATAAAAGAAATATATTTATTAAAAG
The DNA here is from genome assembly GCA_949677035.1 of Omphalea diandra. Classification (NCBI taxonomy): domain Eukaryota; kingdom Viridiplantae; phylum Streptophyta; class Magnoliopsida; order Malpighiales; family Euphorbiaceae; genus Omphalea; species Omphalea diandra. The sequence continues at coordinate 23,444 of CATIWR010054621.1, read as the reverse complement.
GCATGAAATCATCTATGAAACAAACTATACCCTATTTTTTAAGTGAATAAGGGTTATAGGTTGTCAAACCTCATCTTATTTTGCCACTGTAGTCATGAAGGACCATGAAGAGAAGCCCTAAAAAAAAAAGAAATTCAAAAGGAAAAGAAAAGAGAAAGTATGCAAAAACCTATCTACTAGTCAAGCTAGGCTATACAGTCCAGGAAGAAGGTTGTATAGCCTACCAATAAGACTATTCAACCATCAGTTTCTGGGTTGTTAAAATAGAAAAAAAGAAAAGAAGGGGAAGAAAGAGAATGGGGGATTCCTAAGTGTATTTCATTGATGTCTTTGCCCTTAGAAGCACAAAAATTAGTCCAATATCCTTCAAAGATGATATGAAAAAGCATAACTTAGAAAGTAAAGCCTTGGTTCTACCTTGGAATAGGTAAGCTAAGGTTAGGGTTTAGGGTTTCTATGTGAAATGGTGTTTAAGAGCAAATTTTGATAGAGTTTCGTTAGGTTTTTGCTAAAGTCCTCTCTCTCTTCAAAATGAGGAGTATTTATAGGTGTTGGGTGGGTGTATAGTCCTAAGAATAGGCTTGGATGCACCATGGACATATCTAATCACAGAGAAAATGAGTGTTATACTAGAATTAAGGTTTGTATGTGGGTTGTACATTCCTTTGTGAAGGTTGCACAATCTTAGGGTTTAACGGGGGATCACTTCTAGAAAATTCCATTTATTTTTTAGCAAGACCGTACATTCCTAGGGAAGGCTATACAACATTGAATTAAGGGCTATACAAATTTGATTTATGGGTTGTACTACCTATCAAAGTTGGCTGACAGCCCTTAGCTAGGCTTAGTTTTGGTCTTTAGGCTTGGTTTTGAACTTCTCTAAGGTTTCCTAAGCTTTCATCCCCTATTTTGTGCAATTTCCTTTTGCATTCTAGTGATTTCATCTAATGATTTTCATCATTGGGCTTTGTATCCAAGGGTCTAAATTTGATGCTCACAATTTGTCGCTGCTTTGTGAGGCTTGGAAAACAATATTTAAGGAGTGGTGGTTTGAATAAATCACGACAAAGTAAGGTATAAAATGTAAACATTAGTAATGATACCCAAGGATATAATTTCCTTAGCATCTCCTCAAGCAAGTACTATGGTTCTGGGCAGCCTTCCAGCAAGCACCATGCTTTTTGATAGCTCTCTAATAAGTACTTGGGTTGGTTGTCTTTTTCTAGCAACCCTTGAGAAAGTATTGGAATTGCTTTCTTAACAGCTTTCAAGTAGATACTAAACTTCGTAGCAACCTTCTGGCAAATACCAAGGTTGATCATCTTCTTTTAGCAGCCTTTGAGCAAATACTGAAATTCCCTTCTTAGTTGTCCTTAAATAGATACTAAACTTTCTGACAGCCCTCTGGCAAGTATCAGGGTTGATCATCTTCTTCCAGTAGCCCTAAAACAAGTACCGGAATTCCCTTCTTAGTAGCCCTCGAGTAGATACTAAGCTTTCTGACAGCCTCGTGATAAATACCAAGGGTGATCATCTTCTTCCAATAGCCTTGAACAAGTATTGGAATTCCCTTCTTATTAGCCATTAAGTAGATACTAAGCTTCATGGTAACCTTCTCACAAGTACCAAGGTTGATCATATTCTTCCAGTAGCCCTCGAATAAGTACTTGAATTCCCTTCTTAGTAGTCTTTGAGCATATATTAAGTTTCCTGGCAACCCTCTAGCAATTATCAAAATTGATGATCTTATTTCAGAAGCCCTCAAGCAAGTACTGGAATTCCCTTTTTAGCAGTCCTCTAGCAAATACTAAGCTTTCTGGCAGTCCTTTAGCAACTACCAAGTTTATCATCTTCTTTCAACAGCCCTCGAGCAAGTATTGGAATTCCCTTCTTAGCAGCCTTGAGTAGATACTAAGCTTCTTAGTATCCTTCTAGTAAGTACCAAAGTATTCTACTTTGAATAGATGGCTTCTCATGGGTAGGGTTGCTTTTGCATTTTTCAATGTATGTTTTGGTCTTTTTGACTGATGATTCCTGAGTTAGGGGTGCCCCCTGAATAATTCTTGTGTCATCTGAATATTTCTTTGGCATTTGTGAGGCTGAATTTGTACCTTTATAACCGTTATGGTTGCCTTGGGGTTATATTCTTATCTTAAGGCAATAGGCCTGGGGGTCTATATGTTGAGGGAAGTGGTCCTTCGTATCATGCTATTTTGTAAAGAAAGTTGTTTTTTAGTTTTTATCATTTTAGAGAGAAATCTTTCTTGAAAATATTTTTAGGGTTTTAAAAGGAGTCCACTTGTCATTGAAAAGGTTCATGATGGTTTGATCTAGATCTAGTAGCTTGAAGCATTCTTTGGTGTACTAAAAGTAGTGAGAGCATTTTAGGCAATTGGTCACCGTATGGCTCTTTTAGGAGAATAGGGGTATTTTAGTAATTATGGCATTCTTGGACTTTTGAAGAAGTTGGGGGTATTTTGGTAATTTTATAGTAACTGATTGGGTTTAATGGGCCAAGAAGAGAAGACAGGCTTAACAGGGCTAGGAAGTGCTAGGCTGGCCAGGGCTAGCTTGGCCTAGTAAGGCCGTATAGCCCTTGCCTAGGCTGCATAACTATGGGTCATTATATAAAGGCCCTACGAGCCTTTCATCTCATTTGTGTTGTTTCTCTTCTCTTTCTTTAAGCTTTAGACTTAGCTCCTAGGGAATCTTAGCTTCTTCCGATGACCAACATGGTTGAGTTTCCTGATGACAAAATGTACAATGTCTAGGAGGAGTTTCTCAATGAGGATCTCCCGACTCTTGATGCGCTTGATCAACTGCGATCTCAGTGCAGTTCGAATGAGTGAGCCCACTAAAGAATATGACAATGAAGATGATTCCATTTGGCTACCTTCTAGCTAGCGACACACTGATGGTCTATAACTTGTACCATCATTTATTAGGAGTCGCCTCGAGATTGATCGGTGTTCTTTTCCTCCATTCATAATTTTATTTTTACTTCCTGTGCACTTTATCATTGTAGGCTCTAAGCACTGCCCCTAAATTTACTTCTTTCCTAAGAACATTAGGTTAATTTATAAAATATTCATAAATAATTTTTAGGACACTCACCCTTTATTTCCAGCGAAATTTTTTAGTCTACTAGCCTTGTTGATTGTCTTGATTTGAATAAATTAGGCTTTATACTTCAACTTGCATGAGGAAGTAATTGAAATTAATTTATGGAATGTTTCATTAATAATTAAGGTACACACCTAAGCAAACAATTTATTACTTTTTGTTATTTTTCCTTTCTTTCTTTAGGGGATCATCTCTTTCTAAAAAAGAGGTAGCTCTGACGGTTTTACTGGGGCATGGGGTCGAACATTGCATCCCCAGGTGGTGGCCCATATAGGGTGACCAAGTTCTAGATTTTTTGTGGTTGCTTCTTGATGAGACACCGAGGATCGATCTATTAATAGTACACGCATTGGTGAAGCTATGGAAGGACATGATCCACACTTTTCACCTGCCCCTAATTAGCGAGATTATGATCACCCCTAGAGATTTCACCTTTCTAATTGAGTTATGGTTCACAGACATTCCACTACCTATCAATTTTGGGGTACACTATCCCATTCTCTAGTGAGATTATCTGCGAAGGGTCCTAGGTTGCATTCCTTTTTTGAAGGGGAGTTGGGCTGTGATGAGGTCAAGTATTTTGATTGGCGCTCCCATCATTATCGATGATAATCTTGCCGAAGTGGTTGATTTGCATGCTTGTTGATACTTGCAATACGCCCTATTAGGATCCATGTTCTCGAATGCTTCTAGGGTGGTAGAGCTATGTTTAGTGCCTATATTAGAGGATTTGACCTGCTATACCACTTCCATTGGGCATCTATAGCACTGGCATACCTTTACCATTACCTCGACCATTGCTTCCATGATCAGGGTTAAATGTATGGCGCTTGGAGATTCCTTATCATGAGTTTCACTAATTCCCTTTGTTCTCTATACGTTCAGTGCTATTTTACTGTTTTGGCTCTCACAACATTCTTTATTGATAGGCGTGGGTCATCGAGCTGGGCCTACTGTAGGGGTTAGATCCTAAGGACATCGTGGAGGAGGACTATCCTCATTTTACATGATGGAGTGTAGTGAGCTACGAGGAATCTCCTGTGACTACCAGATGTGCTTACCTGAATGTGATCACTCTGAACTAGGTATTCTCTTTGCATAGATATCACTTTATGAGTCATGATTATTTATTATATTGTCGGTATTATACTTAAAATGATTTTGTGTCCTCATTGCAATTATGCCTCAACTGGAAAAGGTCCTATGGCAGCATAGGCAGTGGAGGTGATAGAGGCTGAGGCTCTTTACTATGGCCATTGTATGATGGTAGGTCCCTCTATCTAGGAGTGGTACCTCAGGGAAAGGATCTACCAGTGGTGCGAGGGTTTAGATGAGTGCCCCGATCCACATTGCTCACCTACGAGCTTGTTCTGTACAAGGAATCTCGTGGGGTAGATCTTATTGCGACTATATGACTCATGCCATGAGAGTAGCTATCTTCGCCGGACATCCTATATAGGTCCTAGATGATCAGTGCACTCATAGGGAGCCTTCATTATCTAATACAACTATTCGTGTGTTTCCTTGTTATGCAGCCAATGAAGGGCTTTTCTTGAAGAGTACGGGTCGAGGCACTACTGCTTAAGTGACTCAGAAGACTATCATTCCTACTTCTGCATTTGGTTCTCCCATCGCTGGAAGCCATAAACTTACCTGTATATCTACTTTAAGAGGCATAGAGCCTGTGGTGGTAGGCAGTTTGGCTTCCATACCGAACAACTTGGTGGAGTCTTACATGGCTTCATTGATTGGGTTGATGATGTTGTTACAAATTACTCGATTTGCCTGTGCTTTCAAGCCAGTAAAGACCACCCACATGAGTTTTTTACTCATTTATGTTTATTATATCTTAATTATATTGCCAACTGTGCTTTTAAAAATATCTTTCTTCCTCCTTTTGCAGATTCCACATGTTTAGGCAGAGGCCATGGTCAATCTAATTGCCACCTTGAAGAGGACTGTAATGGACCAAACGCGCTCCATAAAGGTTAATGGCACATAACATAAAAAAAAAGAATAATAATGTATGTATGCATGTTCATGATTGGTGTTTTGTGTGCTTTGTGTCCTGAACATCTTAACCCATGTGTTTCTTTGTAGGAGACGATTTAGTGCCAGAGTCGCGAGATTGGAGAGAGGGATCAGCATATTACAGCTGTGGAGGTAGAGATAGAGCTTCTTATTGAGATTGTTAGAGAGCACAGGTATACGAACACGGATGACAAGGCCACAGATTTAAAGGTGACCCTTTATAGGCACAGAGGCAGCTGAGCAGTGCAGACCCTGACTCTCTTCCCTTTCTAACTATTTAGGACATTTTCCCTTTTCCTCTTAATTCCAATACAACATATTTAGTATATATTTACATAGTTGTACAATTTATTGGGTGATTTGAAAGCCCTTTATTTTGGATGCTTGCTTGAGATATGCTAGGGTGAAATGAGGTGGTGTTGCCTCTAATTTTTGTCCAACTTTGATATTTTGTCTGGTAATACAAAAATTTGATTTTTTTATTTGTACCTCTCAAACATGCGTCGACACTTTTCTTACATAAATGTTTCATAAAATAGGTACCTGAGCCATCCTTAACCTACAAACTAAAGGAAGGTTGTCTCATTCTACTCCTGAGGCTTAAGGGGTGTGTAGAATTGTAATTATGGGTTGTACAACCTATCTTGAGGACTATACAGCCTTGGTTAGGGGCTGTATAGCCAATAGGTTTGGGTCCCTACTATAAGTAGCCTATTTTGAACTTTTCTCCTTCATATGCTTCTTCCAACTCCTTAAACATGTCCAAAACTTTTGTTAGGTCTCTCCCACCTCAGCTTTGGTCTGACTTACCATGGGCGGGCCTTTTACTCATACTTTCCACTTCAGAGATACAGAGATTTGCCCTTAGCTAGAGGAGTTTGGTGTTATTATTGACTGTTGCATCACATCATAGATTAGATTGCACTACCTCAGTTGGACTACCCACATGTCAGGAAGATGGTAGAGCTATTTGACTTACGATATGAGGATGTCCCTTGGTACACGTTCGACAAGGAAAAGATCCTCATGGCCCCTTTTATCGCTTTTTTCCTTTCTAAGGGTCATGCTCGAACTACTTAGGCTCGCATTTATTCTGATGGGCGAGTATCTGTTGAAAAGGAAAGATAGGGAGATTGATCTGCAAATCCTTCCACTCTTTGAGGGAGTTGAGTTAGGGAGGACTTTGGTGCCAACGACTCTAGGTAAGACTATTGTAAGGTTCGACAGAGTGGCTTTAGAGGTCAGTGATTCCTTCATAGGGAGCCCACTGTTGCTTCAAGTATGTATTCTTCTTACAGCCTTTTCTCTTTTCTTTCCCTACCTTTTCCTTCTTTTTTTTCTTTTACTTCCTTGACTTTTGCTTGGACCACCCTTGCAGGTTTTCAATTTAATGGGCTGCTCAATTTTGCTTAGGTCGCTCTTTTGAGTTTTCAACCTATTGAGCATTTTTCTTTTTCTTCTTCTTTCTTCTTTCTCTCTCTTTTTCCCTTTCTTTTTTCTTCTTTTTCTTCTTCTTTTTAGATATGGTTGCAATAGAGGCTAGGATTACTAGCTACCTCTATTATAGACATAAGATTTTACTATCTACAACATCATTTGAACCGCAACCTGACTAGACTAGCCAGTAGTAAGGCCGAATGAGTTGAGTGGATGTCCCATATCACTATTTTCGACATCCGCTAAAGCTGTCCCTGGTGGAACTTATTGCGTGTTACTCTACTGACTTATAGAGACTATGTCATCCTTCATGCTTTGGCTTCAGGCACATTTTATAATCCTACTTATGTTCGTTGTCAGTTCAGTCCAATTCGAGGTGCATTTCCTCCCTTCATTCATTGAGGGTCCTCTAACCCAAAGCTTCTTGGATAAGGTTGCGACCACTTAGACCAATCACTACATCTACGATTTCTATAGTTGTTGAGACTCTCAGCTTAATGATGATGTAGACTACATGGCATGGTTGCGCAACCTGAGAGCTAAAAATATCATATTAACAAACTGTAAACAATGATCTCTTATGAGAGAAAATCTATTTTATATTTAGTTATAATTCCAAGGCATGTATATTTGAATTTACTGTAATTATAAAAAATGTATTTCTATATGATATTATGCTTAGCACGAACCATTTACATTTTGCACATTATACATTAACTGAATGTATGACTTTTGCTTAACATTGGCACACTAGATCATCTAATGATTTTGTTCAATGTCTCTGTCTTGCTAACTCCTTGTTTGATAATCCTTGCCTTCCCTGTCATTGTCTCGCTGTCCTATCAAAGGTCCCTTAGTGGTTAGTCACACTCTCTCAACTTTTACTATTTTATCCATATTATTTTATATTTATGCTCTAACTCTTGCCTAAGCCGCCCTTTCGAGTTTTCAAGTTAGTGAACTTGTCTTTTTTTTTTTCCTTTCTTTTCTTTTCTTTTCTTCATTTTCATTATTTATTTATGCTTAAGCTATCTTTTCGATTTTTGGACTTAGTGAGTTATTTCACTTTTCTCACACCTCACACAAAATATTTCTTTAACTGGTTTATATTTATCGGCTCAGTGAATTTATCCATATTCATATCTTCTAACTTTACTACTCCACGTAAATAGATTTGCTTGACCACGTAAGGGCCTTCTTAATTCGGCTTGAATTTGTCCTTGGAATCTTAAGCTTGTGGTCGAACTGCCTTTAGTACTGGATCACCAACTTTTATCACACTTAGTTTGACCTTCTTGTTGATTGAGCGGGCTAACCTGGCTTGATACAATTAGGTGTGATGCAAGGCCTTTAGCCTCCTTTCATCGAGTACAACTAACTATTCAAATCTACTTCTCGCCCATTGGTACTCATGGATGTCAGATTCAATTAATACCCATAAAGACTTTACTTTTAACTCAATTAGCATTACTGCCTTTATCTTATAGAACAAAAAGTATGGAGTCATCCCAATCGATGTCCTTGTTGTAGTTCGATAACCCCATAAGGCAAAAGCTAATTTATCAGACTAGTTTTTGTCTTGATCATCTTGGCAAATATGTTCTTGATATTTTTATTTACCTCTTTCAGTGCTTCATTATCCTACGATCTATAAGGTGATGATTTGTGGGGGATCACCCTATATTTCTCAACATGTATGTGACCTCTACTTGGAAATAGACCCTATTGTTTGTAACAATATGGTGCAAAAACTGTAGAGACATATTAGGTTCTTTTCAATGAATCGAGTCGTATGCTTTACCTCGAGCTTATCAAAGGCTTCAGCTTTTACCCACTTTGAGAAGTAGTCTACTGCTACTACGATGTACTTATGCCCTCTGGTTAAAGTCGATTTGACTTCCCCGACTACATCAATGCCCCATGCTGCAAATGGCTAAGGCGAAGTTAAGTTCTACAACTCAATCTATAGTGAATGATTGAGACTACTATGAATCTGACATTCGTGACAACTCTTTTTGAATACAATCATACTCTATAGTAGTCTAGTAGTACCTCTTGCTCCATAGCAGTCCAGTAGTATCCCAATCTCAAAATTTTGTTTGCCAAAATTTTCCTATTCATATAAGGACCATAACCCCTACATGTATCTCTTTCATGACCTTATGGGCCTCTTCCTTAACCATGCATCGCAAATGAACCTTGCCAGGCATTCTTTTATACATTAACCCGTCATACACCATCAATTGTGAGGATAGCCTCAAGATCACGTCCTTATCCTTTTTCACAGCTCCTTCTAGGTAATCGTCATCTTCTAAGTACCTTTATATATCAAAATACCACATATGATTTTCTACTGACACCTACACCCATGTAACATGCTATCACAGACCGAATTGTGATAAGTGGCTTTATAGGCATTACCCTAGGCCTTTCCTAAACAGAGACCAAAGTGGCAAAGGCATCAGTCATTCCATTTCTTCTTTTGGTAAGTGATGAAATGTGATCTTGTGGAAGTTTTATACCAACCCCCTTTAGATGCTCGAAGTATGGGGTTAAACATTCTTATTTTAGTTCCCACTCATCTGTTATTTGTGAAATGACCAATAATGAATCGCTAAACACCTTTGCTACCTTAACATTTGTTTGCTTTAGGAGTTCAAGTCCTAACGTACATGTTTCATATTTAGCCATATTATTAGTCATCTTATAGTCAAGCTTTTTAGCTATAGGGAAGAGTTCTCATTTAGGCGAAATCATAATTATCCCTACACCTGCTCCCTTCTTGTTCACTACTCCATCAAAGTAAACTCTCCACCTTAAAAGGTTCGATTGCTCTTAATCCTTTATTTGGAAATTGGGAAAGCTCATACTCTTCATCTTTAAGGGGTTGCTGAGCCAAATACTTTGAAACTGCTCGTCCTTTGATCACCTTTTTGGCTATGAATTTAATGTCAAATTCAGTCAACATGATCAACGACTTTACCAATCTTTCTTTTAGGGATGGGGCCTCGTGGAGATATCTAATTGGGTCTAGCTTTGAGATCACCTCCAGCACCATACAGGTCTTCTCCACCTTATTCTTCATAAGACAATGACTTCTTGCTAAGGTAATAAACTGCGTACTGGCTCTCTGCTTTATCTTTTTAAGCTAATATTATGCCTACAAAACTATCCTTCACTATCAAAAATAAAGTTAAAGGTCTTATGGACCTTGGTGGCTTCAACATTGGTAGGTTAGTCATATACTCCTTTATCTTTTAGATGGCCTCTTGACATTTCTCATTCAATTTCATCGATTGATCCTTCCTTAGCAACTTGAAAATGCATTCACAGATAGGGGGTCAATCTTACTATGAATCGATTAATATATTGTAAATGATTTAGGAAACCTATACCTCATTCTCTATCTTAGGTGTAACCATTTCCTGAATAGCCTTTACATTATTCAGATCCACTTGGATTCCTTCTCACTAACTATATGTCCCAAAAGCTTACTGGAGGTGGCCCCCAAACATGTATTTCTTAAGATTTAATTTTAAATTCTATTCATCAACTTTCTTTAGAAACTTTTTCAGAGCTTTAAAGTGTCTTTCCTTAGTTTTCAATTTCACCATCATATTATCCACATACACCTCCACCTCTTTATGGATTAAGTCACACAGTAGGGTAGTTGTCATTCACTGATAGGTTGCTCCAGCATTCTTCAATCCAAAGGACATCACCTTGTAGCAATATGTCTCCTATTTTGTGATAAAAGTTATCTTCACCTTATCTATGATGTCCATGAGAATCTGGTTATACCCAGAGAATTCATCCATGAAGGAATACATGACATAAGTTATGGCACTATTAACTAGTACATCTATGTGTGGTAAAGGAAAATCATCCTTCGGGTATGCTTTGTCTATATCCCTATAGTCGACACACATTCTCACCCTTTCATCCTTCTTCAGTACTAGCACTATATTAGCTAGCCATTCAGGGCAATCCACCACCTTTAAGAACTTAGCGTTGAACTGCTTAGCCACTTCTTTTTTGACCAATTGGCCCATTTGAGTCTCATCCTTCGCAATTTTTATTTTACTAGCTGCATTGTGGGTAGGTTGGGATTTTATGTTTCATAATCTGCTTATTGACCCTCAACATGGCTTCATATGTCCAAGCGAAGTCCCTTTTATATTTCGTGGGCAACTGCTTAAACTTCTTTCGTTCTTGTGGCATGACATTACTAGTAATGAATAATATTTTTGGATTTTCCTATATCCAAAGTTAAATGCAGTGGTATGCATAAAATTAATGTTAAATATGGTCATGGAATGATGCATGTTATGCATGCTACCATCAGGAAACACATCATGCAAGTAAGCAAACTCGTTATTCATTGCCTTATACTTAGAAAAAAATACATCATCCTCAAATAAACTTGAAACAAAAACATTAGTAGCATATAAAAAGATAGCTTAATCTATTAAAGCAGTAAAGGCTTCCTCTTTTGGTGCTTTCTCCTCATTTTTCCCCTTATTGGCTAGAATGCCTTTGTCAAGACCAAATGTAGCACATATTTTATTCTCATTCTCTTTTTCATCCTCCATTCATATGACAGCCTTAACAACCCCCTTAAAATCTTGCTTTATCTGATCATCTGTCATTTCAACCTTCGAATAATTCACCTAAAAGGCTACACTTTCTGCTAAAGTTGGCTCATATGCGACCATATATTTCCTTACTAGCCAAAGGCAACAACTATATTTTCTTGGTGAACCAATGGGAGGATGACACGTGGACTAGTCGTTAGACACAAATGGGGATTTTTGCTATAATATTTGGCTCTCGTATGGAAAATTGGAAAATCGCGACCGTAAAAGAGTAGTAGCGACCACGAATAAAGCTTAACAAGTATTTAATACAGAATCTATCTAACATACTTTGGAGATTTGCTACTAGTTTTATTGCAACGTCTCTTTGATGGGTAGATGCTATAAATACCTCACCAAATAGATGTAAATGCAAGAGAATTCATTAATTTGTAACCCAAACTCTTACAATTTTGCTACTCAATCTTTTCTCTTCTTTAGGTGATTGTTTGGTGTGAGCGTAAACACCATTTGTAAAGGTTATAGTGTGACCCTATAAAAACACTAAAAAAGGATGTTGTGTGAGCTTTAAAAATACAAGTGTAAAGGTTATTGTGTGAGCCTCAAAAACATAAGTGTAAAGGTTGTTGTGTGAGCCTAAAAAACACAAGTATAAAGGTTGTTATGTGAGCCTTCAAAACACAAGTGTAAAAGTTAGGTGTGAGCTTAGAAACACCATTTGAAGATAGTAGAACACCTAATTGCAGAGAATTGGGGAGTGAACATAAGGTCGATTGTACCTGAACCACTATAAATCTTGTGTTTCTTTTCTACTCATTTTCCTTCTCACTTTTTTGTTTTAATTTTTATACACCAATTCAACCCCCCCTTCTTAGTGTCTAGGGTGAACACCCTTTTCTTTTTTCTTATTTTTACCATTTCCTTCTTTGATAAGCCCTGATAATTCCAATAACCTAGTTCATCAATGTCCAACTAAAAGAAGGCCTACTTAAGTTTGTCCATATCATTACCCAATGACTTCTCACTCTAAGTGGTTCTTTGATCCACTTTTCTAATGTCTTCACCTTCCTTCACAAAGAAATATAATCGTGGCCTATACAAGTCCCTCACTTCGTATTTTGATCCTTCACTATGGTACCCCAATCTTTTCCTGATGGTCAGTGTAGGAATCTTTAAAAACTCTGATATGCCTGTAGAATTCTTCCCTTGCCCCTAACCTAGTAGAATGATCATATTCTTTATAACCCCCATTACCTTTTGATCAACCTATTTATCAGTGACTCTAATAACCCAAAATCCTTGAAGGTGCAAAACAACCACACTCAACGCTAATACGATTTTCCCAACCTTGGCATAGATGGTCACAATGTCTCCTTTATAAGCGATTTTAACCTCTGATGAATGGTAGAGGGCACACCATCAAGATGATGATACCATGGTCTTCCTAATAAAAGTGAGAAAGTAATTGGAATATCCAAGACTGTGAACTCCACTATGGCTTTAACTAATAATTTTCACCATAGTCTTAAACATGCTTGTAGTTGGCCTTCTGCCATCACCATAGGCCCTAATGACACTATCAGAAGCCTTCAAATCCTTTTTAAACAACCCGAACTTGTGTAATAATTTTTGGTAAATAAATGTTAATCTCAGATTCACCATTCGCCATCCACCATCACACAAAATATGCCTTCCTTTCACTTCAGCTTGGATGAATAAAGCTAAATTGTGATCCCTTCATTCTAGGGGCAAATCCTCATTTGAAAAGGTGATTTGGCCCTTATGATTCACTAATGTAATAACATCTTTCAAGGTAGCATCACTTGAAATGACTAAACTGGATAGGGCCTCTATCATAATCTTCTTATGATTTTAAGAGGTGATAAGTAGTTCCCACACATTAATCTGAGCTGGTACTTTCTTCAATTGCTTCACAATGGGATTGTCTTCTGCTTTTTCCTTCACCATAAGCTTATATATACCTTTTTTAATCCTTTGTTCCTTTAGAGCTTCTCTGTTAGGATAGTACTTCTCGCTGTGAGTTACATGGCCTAATTTTTCAACATTCTTTTCCCTATCACTCTCTTCCCATATTTGAATCATTCCCCTTCACCACATCTCTTATGACTCCTTATCTAAACTCTCCTAAGGGTTAATAGTGCAAACAACTAAAGTCTTCCTTATAACCTTTTCGATAGTAGCGATAGTAATCTCTTTAGGAATTTTAGAATTTATCATATACATCGCTTAGTTCGGGGGACGAACATTATGATAGTTCAGGAAAGGGTTCCCTCGAATGCTAGGCCTTTCAAAATTTAGAGGAACAATCATTTTATTATAGATAAGATCCTAAATCTCATGCCTCAATCTATAACAGTCATTAGTGTTGTGACCCGCTCCTTAATGAAAAGCACAATAAGCATTAGTGTCATATCCCCTAGGCAGCGAATTAAGAGATGGTCTCAGTGCTAAAGGCTTCAACACTAATTTTTTCTACAACCTCTCAAATGCCATAGACAGAGGCATTCTTAAATCGGTAAACTATCTAGGTGCCTTTATTACATTAACATCGACCTTTTTGTTCCCTTCTACTTGAGGCTGAGATGGGGTGCTTTTTCTTCTCATATACTGTCTTTTTGACTAAGATTTTAATTCCTTAGCTTGCAATCCTACTTCTTGAAGGTCCTCAAAGTTTTTAACCAACATTCCTCTGATTTTGGTACTAACACCTGGTAAAGACCCTTTCACAATCATTCTAAGCTGCTTTCTCTCAGTAGGCCTTGTGATTACTTCTGACGCTATCTTCTTCCATCTCCCAATATAACAACTAAAGCTCTCACCAATTTTCTGCTTCAAAAATTCCAAGTCTTATAATGTGACTTCCAAATTTGAATTGCAAGCATAGTGCCTTTCAAAAGCTTTTTTCAGCTATTTCCAATCTTCCCTGAAAGTCTTTAGCTGGTTGAAATATCATGTCTTGGTAGATTTTTCCAACGACAACTCAAAAAGCTCCAAAATTGTATCCGTTGGTACCTTAGATACTTTCATAACTAACACATATGAACAAACATGATTCATTGCATTTTAAGTTCCTATGAACTTCGACAACTCAAACATGCAAAAATTAGTCGGTAGTTTCTCAGGCTTACGAGCAAGCAATTCTTCAATGTCTATTCCCTTCCTTAAATCTTTAGCACCCAGAGTTTTCTATATTTTCTCAAGTTGTTTAATACAGTCTTTAAATCAAGTACTTTCTTTGTTGATTTTCATAGCCTTATCAGGGATAACTGTGGCACTACTCATGTCCTTAGCAATTTTTCTCTCATGACATTCCTTCATCCTGAATAAATCATCATCGATCACCACAGGCTAAGGGCTTCCATGGGTGTTTTCCTTTTATTAGCTCTTATAGCAGCTGCATCTCTTTTGTTTAGGATCTCATTAACCTGCTTGTTCACTTCTTTAACCATCATTTTTTTCCATCTTGCAGTTAAAGTCAACCATTACCCTCTTTAAAACTTCAGGTGGTATGTTTGGTTCCATGATTGGACCAGCTTTTTGACTCAGACTCGGTGTCTTAATTGTCCTAACAAGTCGGTTGCCTCTTCTCTTCCATGAAGGTTTCGATGAAGCTATGATGGTTGCAAGACAAGGGTTATCAGTATGATGCATAAGCAAGTAATCAATGCATGTATGCATGATATGCACACTTTATTTTGCATAAGATCCTTTCAAACTTATTCCTCCTACACACAAGGTCTAATAGCTCTTTCTTAAGTAGAGTTTCATCATTACAAACAAGGGGTAAAGAATGAACGTGGTCACCTCAAACCAAGGAGAGTCAAAATCTCGAAAGAACATATACAAAAGAACCTAACCCAAAATAGGAATGTCTTTACATTAATTATGGAAGTACATACATAGAATACGAAAAAGCCCCTTATACAAAAAGGGTGGGACATTTATATGGGAATCTTATGCAAAGTAGGGAAAGGGGAATACATAAATATTTACAAGCAAGGGATAGTTACATTTAGGGGGAGATGGGATAATAACTGGTACTTACATTGAGGGTATCAAACCATGTTCTTTGAGTGTTTCAACTCTCCTTTGAAGAAAATACAAAAAAGTGGGGTATGTTATTCCAAGGTAATATTAGCTCCTACATGCCCCTAATGGTTAAAAGGGTTGTCAATATTGATGGCTCGCAAAAGCTTGAAGAGCAATTGTCATGATCCCTCATTCAAAGGGTGATGAAATCATTATGAAGCAAACTAGACTCCATTTTTGAAGTGAACAAGGGTCCTTAGTTATCTCCTTATTTTGACACTGGTGTCATGGGGTACCATGAAGACAAGCCCCAAAAAGAAAGAAATTTAAAAGGAAAAGAAAAGAGAAAGTCTGTAAAAACTTGACTACCAGTTTAGCTGGGTTGTACAACCATTGATAAGGGTTATACAACATAGGAAAAGCATTGTACAACTTACCAACAAGGTTATACATCCCTTTTTTCTAAGTTTCTAAAATACAAAAACTGAAAAGAAGGGGAAGGAAGAGAAGGGGGAGGGATTCCTAGGTGTATTTCAGTGATGTCTTTGCCCTCAGAAGTGCATAAATTAATCCAACATCCTTTAAAAATGTTATAGAAATGCACAAATAGGAAAGTAAATCCTTAGTTCTACCTTAGAATAAGTGAGGTAATGTTAGGGTTTCGGGTTTTTATGTCAAGAGGTATTTGAGGGGAAATTTTGATAGAGTTTTGTTAGGGTTTTTTCAAAAGTCCTCTCACTGGGGGATATTTATAGGTGTTGGGTAGGTGCACACTGCCAAGAATAGGCTTAGATGCACTATGAATGTATATAATCATAGAGAAAAAAAGTGTTGTATTGGAATTAAGGTTTGCATGTGGGCTGTATAACCAAGAATAGGTTGTACATCCATTTTTCAAAGGTTGTACAATTTTAAGGTTTAGTAGGGGGACCACTTTCAAAAAGTTCTGTGAGTTTGGGTTTTAGCAATATTGTACAACGTTTTATTAAGGGTTGTTCAAGCTTGATTTGTGGGTTGTACTACCCATCATGGTTCGACCTTGGCTAGGCTTAGGCTTTGTTTTGAACTTCTCTAAGGTTTTCTAGGCTTTTCATCCCCTACTTTGAGCAATTCCCCTTTACATTTTGTGATTTAATTAAGTGATTTTCATAATTGGGCTTGTTATCTAAGGGTCTAAAATCTGATGCTCACACATGTCTCATCGTAAGTGGCATTTGAGATATAATTAGTGTATCCAAAGCCTCTTCCCCTTTATGAAATTTTGAGATGAAGTTTCTTAATTCAACAACCTCATTTTTTAAAAATAATCATTTTCCTTTCTTAAGAAATCAACTAAGGATTGAGTTTTAGAAAGTTCTTTTAATGATTTCTTGAGTTTTTCATTAGAAGTCCCTAAGTTAGAAATAAGATCATTTGAACTTTTAAAATTAAACCTCAAGTTGAGAATATTTTTCTCATAAGATTTCACTTTTGATTTATATTTATCATATCTCAAAGCCACGACTTTAAGGAGCTCATCATCCTCATATCCAAAACCATTATCATTACAAGATTAAAAAAAAGTACTTACCTCATTAGAAGAGTCCACTTGAGCCATGAAGCATTAGTTTACCACTTCACCCTTTTCTTCTTCTTCATTAGAATCATCATCATCCCAACTAGCATTGAAGCTTTTCTTATTTTCCTTGTCCCATTTTTTCTCTTTCTTGAGCTTAGGATAATCAGATTTGATGTGCCTTTACTTGCCATACTTAAAGCAAGTCACATCATTCTTCTTCTCCTTACAGTTGGATGATGTCTTTCTTTGGTTTCTTCTTTCTTTTATCCTCTTCATCAAGTCTTTGGACCTCTTTGATAGCATGGTAAGCTCTTTTTCTTCTTTTTCACTCTCATCATTATCATTACAGCTTACCTCAACTTCTTGGTCTTTTATAGATGATTTAAGAGCAAATCCCTTATTTTCTCCTTTGTCTCTTTTTTTTCTCAACTTTTTCATCTCCTCATCCTTTTTTATAGCCATATCATATGTGAGAAGCTTTACAATGAGGACATCGATTGGTATTTTACTAATGTCTTTATTATATTCTTCAATAGAACACACTCTAGCACCAAACTTTTCCAAAGGAAGAGATTTAAGAATTTTGATATTTACATCATGATTAGAAAGATCTCTCCCATATTTTTTCATATTTTTGACAATGGCAAGAAGCCTATCCATCATGTCAATGATGCACTCATTTTTCATCATCATAAAGAGTTCATATTCAGTTACATACATGCCAACTCTCTTTAACTTCACTTGCATGATACCTTCATAGTAGTTCTCCAAAGCTTTTCATATATCATGAGCACTTTGACAATATTGTACCCTCCCACACTTATCTCTTGAGAGAGATCTTAGGATGATTGTCATTGCCCTTTTATTTCTTTCATTTCCACCCATTCTTCTCTTGAAGTAGTTCTTTAATTCCCTCTATAATCTTTGTAAGAGGCTTTCATTCTTTTGATATAACATCTCACATATCATCATCAATATCAAGGTAGATCCATATATCATCATCAATATCAAGGTAGATCCCTATCTTATACTTTTAATGAACATAGTCGGATCCATCAAAGTGTGACATAAGGTGAAAATGGATCCCTTCATATGCCATGATCTTTTCTCAAGCAATCAATACTTATTTTGAGACTTGTGCTCTGATCCACTTGTCGGCCCTTATTCACTAAGAAGGATGGATGAATTAATGAGAAATTTAAGAATTTGGAGGGAACACAAACAAATAAAAGATTAAGAAAAGGAAATGAAAGAATCAACACAAGAGATTTATAGTGGTTCGGGTGTTAACAAACCCTACATCTACTTCTCAATTTACCAACATTAACTTACTAGTGTTTTACAAGCTCACACTAAACTCAATGTTTAGGCTCACTCTAAACCTTACTTACACTTGTGTTTAAGGCTCACCAATAACCTTACAAGAGTTTTACTATCCAAACGTTCACTCTAAACATTTCATAATCAATCAATATCACTTAACAACTTAAGTACAATATAATAAAGAGTAAAAGCTTTGAGAATTTTGTAAGAGTTTAGTAACAATAAATGATTATCCTCTTACATTAAAGGTTATGTGATTGAGTATTTATAAGTTTCAACCACTAAAAAGCTACTACTAAGAAAACTATATGTAAATCTCTAAGATTTTGTATATCATTCTGCATTTAATGCTTGTCAGACATAATTTGTGGTCGAGATAGATAATCACGATATTAAACTGCATTTCATGCTAAGAATTGCTCTTTCGTAGTTGAGACCTTTAAATGTGTCTAATGGTTAATGGCACTTGGCAGTTGTTCATTAGTTGTCTTAGAGCTAGCTATTGGAACACTCAATTCTTTATAAATGTCTCGGTCAACAATAACGAGTCATGGTCATGAACAACTATAATGTTGGAATAGGGGAACGTAAATTGCATCATGAAATAGACTTTCCATTTTGGTTCCACCTTGAAATCAAGTTGAGATCACACCTAAAGTCGCAATCGTGATCTTCAAATATCCAAAAGACTCCTTAGACATATGGCTTGCTTATACAAGCTTCTCGGGTGACCATTGGAACACTTTTGAAGCCTTTGAAAGTCACAGTCATAAGGCTCATCACAACTCAGACTGTGAATCCAACTAGAGCTTTTAGCTTTCATTCTTTCAAGCGATAAAGGTCACAATGCTCAAATAGTGGTCGTGACCTGAATGTTGATTGTGATTTCTTTGTCTTAGGTGTGATTTACAAGACAATTTTGAGACTTGAAGAATGCTTGATTCCATTTGACTTTCAACCTAATTCTTAACTTATTTTCTACAAAATAAACACTTAACAGAGTCATTAATGTTTTTTAATCTACATTGTCAAGATCAAAAGAGAGTTTGATCCTAGGTTTGACTAATCTAGCCCAATAAAACTTATTGTTGCTATTGTCATAGTTAGAACTTATTAGGTATTTTATCATTATTAACGTAGACGATATTTTAATTATAATATATATATATATATATATATATATATAAGGTTTGTTTTGTATCATTTTTTTTTATTGAGTTTGCAAATATTATAGGCCTTAAACTTCCAGTTGATTAGGGCATAATTTTTATATATCTTAAAATATTTAAATATTAACATCATAGATCATAAGACATTTTTTTATTAAATCTTATGTCTTAGGACTTAGCAATACAATATATAAGTAATTTAATTAACAATAATTTTAAGTAATTCATAGTCACCTTTTAAAAACAGTAAGAAGAATTATTTATATATAAAATAATATCATTTAGAAAAAAATCTATTATCAATCAAACACCAAAAAATATTTTTCAACAGCTTTTTAATAGCCAAACATCAAAAAATATTTTTAAGAAAGTTATTTTCTTTGAAAATTATTTTTGGCAAACAAATGGAGGCTAAATTAAAAAAAAAAC
Source organism: Omphalea diandra (assembly GCA_949677035.1). Lineage (NCBI taxonomy): Eukaryota > Viridiplantae > Streptophyta > Magnoliopsida > Malpighiales > Euphorbiaceae > Omphalea > Omphalea diandra. The sequence goes on along the minus strand of CATIWR010054621.1, from coordinate 3,729 downwards.
TAATTAATTAAATGTTTGCCACAATCCTTTATCATTTAAATTTAAAAATTAATTATATTCATTTATAAATATTTTCTCTCTCTTTGTCTATCTTTTATATGTAGTATTTATATCTATAAAAATTTCTAATTGTTAAATAAAGTTTTGTATTTTATTTTTTAGTATTGTATTTTAAAAAAAGAATATTAATATTATGTTTAGTTAAGAAGAATGATCTCAATTTATTGAGATTAACAAATTAATACCTGCATAAAAAAAAAAAGTTATTCTAGTCGTACAAGAAGTGGATAATTAGAGAAAATTATATTAGTGGATAGTGAGATTTAATTTTTTTATGTTATAATTTCTTTTTATAGGTTTTATTTATTGGTTTTTGTTATATTAAAATATTTTATTATTTTCACAGGAAACAAAAAAAGGCAACAATACAATCTATAGTTAACAAATTTAAGACTTCTTTTGAGAAGAAGAAACTTACACCATTTATAACGGTGTGTTAAAAAGTATTAATACAAAATTTATTAATGTGAATCAAAAGATAGAGTTATCTTGATTCTTTTCACAATTGTTAAAAAAAAAAAAATGTAGTGCTAGTTTCTAAAGGGGTCATTTCTTATAACTTCTTTTCCTTTAATGAAGTTAAAAATAAAATAGAAGATCCATAATTTTTAAATATTAAATTTTTTATATTTTTTTCTTATATCTTACAAAAAGTGAACTATTATATTTTATATTTTTTTAGATATTTTTAGTATAACTTTTTATATCAAAGCTTTAATTAATATCTTAAGAGAAAATGAGGCACTAAAGAAAAGAGAAATTATAATAGTCAATTTTAAGTAAGAATAATATTTTTATTTTTACTTGAATTTTTATTCAATAGAATGTATTTTATATTTAAATATTTTATAAATACATATTTGAAAGAATGCAAGTAATTTTATAGAGAAATTTAGCAAAAAATGAAAAAACACTAATTGAAGCAGAGATTGAAAGCCATTCAATTATAAGTTTTCTAAATTGCAAATCTTCATTTATAATGGTAATTTATTTTTATTTTAGATAATTTCAATTTATAATCTATAATATTAATTTTTTTTGTATTTACCATAAAATGTTCTTATACAATATGACTAAAATAATAAAGTACAAAAAATTATATTAAAATGTGATTTACAAAGAAATGCTTCTCTTATAAAGAAATTTTATTATACATTAAATTTCTTTTAAATATATTTATAATAGAAATATTATTCTAATGTTATTTTGATATTTAATTATTATAGTGAATATGTATATTGATGATGGACGATGAAAATATTTTTTTTATTTATTGATGTTATTTTATTCAGTTTGTCTGTTAATATTCTATAAATCTTTCTTAGTTTTTAAGTTTATTTTTTGTCATTTTGTCTTATATTTATTTTTTCTATTCATTTATTAAGAAAAAAAATCATATTATTCAAAAGTTTATTTTACATGTATTCTATAAAATTTTTAATTATTTATAATTTTAGATAATTTATTCTCATTATTTATATAAATATAAAATTATAAAATTAATTAATTCACATGTATAGTAATTATTTTAATTGTGTATAATGCACGTAAAGTAAAAGCTACTTTCTGGAAATGTCGTCCATGAAAATGAAAAAAAAAACTAAGAACATAAAATTTTCTTCTTTTTAAAATAAAGTAAAAGAAAAAAGAAATAGTCATCAACTACTGATTTGGAAAGGTCCATGAGAAAAACTTTTAAAAATGACGGATCTTGAATAAAAAGATAAATTCAAGAGTCTAATTATAAGTAGGGAAGGTATTAGACACCCTTCACTTATATTTTAGAAAAAGGCAACCCTAAAGATTTAGTATTGGCCATTTTTCTAAATTAAAATCAATTCATCTAATTGATACATTTTCTTTTTTATTTTCAATTTAACATGTCAAAACTCAATCTCATAAAGCATAAAAATTATCATCATTTAAAGAAAATTCAAAATTTTTTTCTTTTTAACATGTAATTACGTGTACTGGTACTGACCAGCATATATCAACGAATAAGCTAAAAGCTTATTTAAAAATACTTATGATCAATTAAAGATAGAATCTTGAGATTGGATTTGGACTAAGGTTTCTGCCACGAGAGCACCTTAATTACCAGTTAGACACATTTATATGAAATCAGAGAAAAAAAATAGTGATAAACATAATATTTTATTTTAATGAGATAGAATTTATAGATTTATGCCTCAAAACATCTGGTTATATAACTCAGAAAATAAAATAAATGATTAATATATCATAAAACTACTATGAAAAGAAAACATTAAAATAGTCTTCCACAAGCTTAAAATATTGACGCATTGTGAGAAATATTTTCTTTGACATTGAAATGTGATTATAATATAATATTAAAATATATTTAAAATTGTGAGATTATATATTTGAATTCAAAATTGAATTATTATAAGAAAATTGATTATAATATAAAAACAGATAATAATCAATCAAGATAAATTATTTATTATAATTATATTGTGTGAATTTTGAGTTTAAACATATTTATGACGCTTACGTTTATTATTCGTTTAAATTCAAACACTAAACTTTCATTAGTATCATAATAAATATTTTATACTAAAATATTTATAATAAAATCTTGTTAACTTTGATTGAATATTTATGATATTATCATATAATAACTAAGTGACTTTCTTTAATATGGTTTATAAAATATAAAAATGTGATATAAATTATCACATAAAATTCTTGAATTGTTATAAATTTTTGTGGCTAATTCTCTTATAAAAAACATTGTGTAAATGATTTTATTAAATAAAATTAAAATTAGTGAATTTATTGAAATAAATAAATCCATCATATTATAATTCAATAGTAAGTAAAAAGCTTATTAAAAACTAATGTATATCAAATCCTATAAAAATCTACTAATAATTATTTTTTAGTTAAAATTTATTATTAAATAAATTTATTAATAGAAATTAAATATTTATAATTATATTAAGAATTAATGATAACTGTAATTATTTATGACATATTATATTTGCTAATAATATATATAGTCAAATAAATTTAGAGAGAACAAATTAAAATATATAAAAAAGAAAATGGGAGAAAAAAGAGAGTTATTTAGTATACATCAATTATATGTTACATTACACGTATAACATGAACAATGAAATAATCACAAATATTATTATTAAGAGAAACTACATGCCACTATTATTGAAATGATGATATATGGTAAGATAATGATTTTTTATAATTAAAAGATATATAGTATTGATGAATGAAATTTAAAATAAATGATATACAAATTAAAAAATATCACTTCAATTGTAATTATTTATGTATACGGAGAGGATTAATGTGTTATAATTATATTAAAATTAATGATAATTATACAAAGTATAAATTATGTCAAAAATCATTTTGACGGATAACTAATATATAGGTAACAAATTTTGGAGAAAAATTAGAACACAAATTAAAATGGTAACAATATAATTGTTGTTATTAAACTATATGGGAATGGAATGTTGAAATTATCTTAAAAGTTAATGATAATTATAGTAAAAATTCAATAAATTTATTTAAAAAATCAGATTAAATGATAATCAATAATATATATATATATATATATATATATATATATATATATATATATATATATATATATATATATATATATATATATATATATATATA
>CATIWR010054609.1:0-20837 GCA_949677035.1 Omphalea diandra | reverse complement strand
GAAAGGTGACTCTTCATAGGGCCTTCTAGAGGGTTGTTCGATACATTCAAAAAACGTGAGTTAGTTGTTCCACCCATTCTCCTTTGACTTCATCAAGTCTTTTCTTTAATTGGTTTTTAATTATCATTGCCTTATTAAACCCCCAACACCACCCCCCCCCCCCCCCCCCCCCTTATAAGGCATCAAGGGACAATAATTGGTATCAGATCTTATCTTTCTATCAAGGCTTAAATGCTTAAAGTAAAAATCATGGTACGTCATGAGGAATCACAATCAATCCACAAGCCACCATTCTTCAAAGGAGAAGACTACGGGTATTAGAAAAATTGTATGGAAATCTTTCTAGACAGTGAAACCATAGATCTTTGGTACATTGTCGAAGAAGGAAGAGAAGTTGCAACTAAATTGGTTGGAAATGTTCTTGTTCCCAAGCCCAAGAGAGAATGTACAATGAAAGAAAAGAAGACAAATTTGAACAATAGATGAGCCATGCATATTCTCTTTTGTGTTATCCACAAATATCAGTATACAAAGCTGTAAATGTGCACATCAATGAAAGAAATCTGAGACATTTTACAAACTTAGCATGAAGGCACCAACAATGTTAAAAAGAAAAAGGTACAAATGCATACTTATATGTATGAAACTTTTGTATACCAGCCCAGTGAGACCATAATTGAGATGTACAATAGGTTCATTAACATAGTGGACACTCTCAAAACTTTTGAAAAGTCCTACGTCAATGAAGATATGGTTGCTAATATGTTAAGAACTTTTTCAAAAGACAAGTATGAAGATAAGAAGACAGTCATAAAGGGGGCAAATAAGCTAAAAGTCTTATCTATGGATGAACTCATGCCAAAGCTTTTGGCTCATGAAATCACTATTGAGAAGACATCTGAAAACTTTAGAGTGAAAAATAAAGACTTGGCTCTAAAAGCCAAAAAGGTACGTTCTTAGTCCCTTTTTTTTCTTGTTTGCTAACATCTTCTTCTAGTGATGATGAGAATAGTAGTGAAGATGAGCAACTTACTCTCATAACAAACAAAGTAAAAAGATTTCTCTCAAAGAATAAAAGGACAATGAGATACAAGAAGAATAGTAGTAAGAGTCAACTCATTTGTTAGGGATATAATGAGAAAGGGACATCAAGTCAGATTATCCTAAGGTAAAGAAGAATAAAGCTCCTTCTAAGAAATATACCTCCAAGAAAGATAAAAAAGTGTACAAAGCTACTTGGGACAGCACATATGAACCTGATGAGGAGGACACCATAAAGATTGTGCCAAAAGTCAAGAGACTTTGGCTAAGGAAGTTGAGTCTTTAGCTACTCAAAACTCTAAGGTCATGGATAATCTCAACAAATTTACTAAAGAAAAGGAGAAACTAAACTCCATCCTTAAAGTTCAAAGGAGCCCATCCATTAAATATGGATTAGGATATAATGCATCTCTCTTTATTGTTCCTTTTACTTCTAAGACAATCTTTATCATAGCTAAGGAACTTAGCATGCCTAAACCAAAGAAAATGCCAAAAGTTCCCAAAAAGGGAAATGTTAAAACCAATGGCACAAAGGGTAAGTCTCAGCTTATTTACATATAAATGAAACATGCTCCTTCTAGAGCCAATTTGCCTACATGTATTATTCTTACAAGCCTAAGAGGCAAAGTCTTCAAAGGCACAAAAATTGGCATAGTCATGGATATAGATATACACCTCACATGAGAGCACCTTACGTGAGAAACACTCCTAGACAATTAGTTCAAAAGAGTTATAAATCTCATAAACACCATGTATATGCTCCACCTAGGAATATGACACTTGTGCACTTTAATAGTGAATGTTTTTATTATGGTATTTATGGTCACATTGCCTATCATTGTATTACTAGAAGGCACAATAAGTAGAAGGCTAGAACTAGCCCTCTAGGACCCAAGAAGATTTGGGTACCTAAGACTTGGTTCTCTTTGTTCCTGCAGATGTGCTTGAAATCCCAAGTTGGAAAGCAAAAGTGTTATCTAAACAGTAGATGTTCAAAGCACATGACAAGAGAAAATGAGTTCTTCACTTATTTAGAGAAAACTATGAGACTTGGAAATATATCATTTGGGGGGCAATGAGAAAGCCAAAATCATTGGCATAGGTAAAGTTAGTAAGGAAGTTTATTCACCCATTCTCGATAAAGTTTTACTTATTGATGGACTCAAATATGATCTACTGAGTGTAAGTCAACTTTGTGACAAAGGTCTCAAAGTTATATTTGAACCACAAACTTGTTATGTATCAAAGATGAGTGACAACAAAATTTTATTCATTGGTAGGAGAATTCATAATATTTATGTTATTGATTTAAATTCTCTTATTAACCATGATGCAAAATGTTTAGAATTTATAGTAAATGAAGTTAAAACCTGGCATAGAAGACTAAGACATGTTAGCATGAAACTCCTCCGTAAGCTGAAAAGGAGAAACTTGGCTGAAGATCTGAGAGAAATCAAGTTTGCAAAGGAAGGAATTTGTGAAGTATGTCAAAATGAAAATACGTAAAATCTTCATTCAAAGCCAAGAACAAGGTAAGTTTAACTAGACCCTTGCAAATGCTTTGCATGGATTTGTTTGGACCTTCTAGAGTGTCGAACTTAGGAGGAATACATTATGTATTCATCATAGTAGATGACTACTTTAGGTTCACTTAGGTGTTATTCCTCTCACACAAGAGGAATACATTATGTATTCATCATAGTAGATGACTACTTTAGGTTCACTTAGGTGTTATTCCTCTCACACAAGGGCTCTTGTTTTGATGCATTTAAGACCTTTACCAAAGAGAATTCAAAATCAAAAGGATTTAAAAATCTCTTCAATTAGAAGTGACCATGAAGGAGAGTTTGAAAATGCTAAATTTCATAGTTTTTGTGTTGAATATGGTATCTCACACAACTTCTTAACTGTTAGAACACCATAATAGAATGGTGTAGTTGAAAAGAAGAATAGAACTCTGCAAGAGATGGCTAGGTCCATGTTGAATGAGTACAATCTTTCTAAGTATTTTTAGGCTGAAGTTATAAACACTTCTTATTATGTCTTAAATGAAGTATTAGTCAGACCTTTGTTAAAGAAAACTTCCTATGAGTTATGGAACAAAAAGAAGCCCAAGATTGCATATTTTAGAGTATTTAGTTATTAGCATTTTAATCTAAACACTAAAGATAACCTTAGCAAATTTGACTCCAAATCCGATGAAGGAATTTTCCTTGGATACTCTACTACCATCAAAGGGTATATAGTCTTCAACAAGAGAACACTTGTTGTTGAAAAGTCCATGCATGTTATTTTTCATGAATCTGACCCCACTTTTTAAAGAATAGAAGAAGATATTGATGATCTTGAAGGTCCTATGAATGAGTTGAATATTGAAAAAGAAGGGAAGAATGTGGACAAGCCATAAGAGATGAGAAGTGAAGAAAATTCAGATCAACCACTTGACACTCTAAATGAAGAGCAAGCTCAACTAGAAAGGGACTGGATCTTCAAGAAAGATCATCTAAGAGATCTCATCATTGGTGGTCCTTCAAGTCGGGTAACTACTACATCATCATTTAGAAATGCATGCACCAACCTTACTTTTGTTTCCCTCATTAAGCCTAAGACTATAGATGAGACCATAAAAGATGAACATTGGGTACTTGTTATGCAAGATGAACTCAATCAGTTAGAAAGGAACAAAGTATGGACCTCAGTTCCTGGACCTCAAAAACATTTCCATTATTGAAACTAATTGGATCTTTACAAATGAGTTTGATGAACATGGAACCGCAGTTAGGAATAAGGCTTGGTTAATAGCCAAAGGCTATAACCAAGAAGAGGGAATTGACTTTGATGAAACTTTTACTTTGGTAGCAAGGTTGGAAGCCATTAAGATTTTACTTGCATTTGCATCTCATATGAATTTTAAATTATATTAAATGGATGTCAAAAATGCTTTCCTTAATGGTTACATTGATGAAGAAGTATATGTTGAATAACCCCCTAGTTTTGAAAGCCATTGTTTTCCTAACCATGTGTTGAAGCTTACCAAAGCCTTATATGGCTTGAAGCAAGCTCCATGAGCTTGGTATGAAAGGTTAAGCAACTTTCTTATAAAGAAAGGGTTTTCCAAAAGGTTGATAGATATAACACTCTTTTCTAAAAAGAAGAATAAAGGCTTATTACTTTTACAAATCTATATAGATGATATCATTTGTTGTGCCACTAATGTTTATTTGTGTGAAGATTTTTCCAAAGTAATGACAAGTAAATTTGAGATGAGTATGATGAGAGAACTCAAGTTCATTCTTGGATTACAAATCAAACAAGGCAAAAAGGGAATCTTCACGAAGCAAGCCAAATACACAATGGAGCTAATCAAAAGATTTAGCATAGAAAATAACAAACCATGTAAAACTCCAATGAGCACCGACATCAAGCTTAACGTGGATGAACATGTTAAGGTTGTAGATCAAAAGTTGTATAGAGGTATGATTGATAGTTTTTTTATCTAACAGCATCTAGGCCAGACATTATATTCAATGTATGTTTATGTGTTAGATACCAGTTTAATCCAAAGGAGTCTCATATGCATGTTGTAAAACACACACTCAAATACCTTATTGGTATTTCCAACTTAGGACTTTGGTATCTTAAGAGCTCTTCTTTTAAGTTAAAAGCATTTTCAAATGCTAATTTTATTGGTTATACCCTAGACAGGAAAAACACTTCAGGCACTTGTTAATTACTTTGTGAATGTTTAGTGTCTTGGAGTAGCAAAAAGCAAAATTCAGTTGCTTTATCTACAGTTGAAATTGAGTATGTGACAACAGATCTTTGTTGTGCTCAAATCCTATAGATGAAACAACAACTTTTTTATTACAAGGTTATTGTAAATCAAGTGGCCATCAAATGTGATAACACTAGTGCCATCAACTTGTCTAGGAATCACATTCACCATTCTAAGAGTAAGCATATAGATATAAGGCATCACTTTATTAGAGATCATGTAAATTATGGTGATATAGTACTAGAATTTGTTGATTCTAACCAACACTTGGCAGATATTTTTACTAAATATCTTTGTGATGAACAAATGCAATTCATCAAAAGAGAACTTAGAATGATTGATGGAAGTACATTGAGTTAACATCAACAGGTTCTTTTCTTTCACCTTTGATGATTCATGCTTAATTGTTGATTGATGTATTACTTAACTTGTGCTTGAAATGATTACCATTAAAGTCTTTAGACTCTATAATCTAAAGATTTTAGTTATGTATTATCTTGATCAAATGTCCCTATATTAATTGAATTCATGATTATATCATTGAGTTTGATTAATAACTTACATTAATAAAGTTTTCAAATGTTTGCTTATTTGGAAAATTAGTTTTAAACTTAGCCTTGTTTTGAAAAACATGGCCAACGACCATTGTGAGTTTGCCAACAACCGTTGTGTTATTATTAAGTTCCACATTTTAGCTTTTGTATGTCCCCACGATCATTGTGAATTTTCAATGACCGTTGTTCTTCACCCAATGGGCATTGCAAGCAACAACCATCATTGAATGAAAAACACCTGCTTGATCAAGCTAATAGTCATGCCAACCGTCATTGTTTTAATCACACCAGCCATTGAACACTCCCAATGGTCATATTTTTTTAACTGAATAGGGAACTCTTCAAACTTCTATATAAACCCCATAAACCTTAAAAATATTTTTCTTTTGCTTTTATTGTGCTTTAGCTCTATTTCTCTCTTTATCTTTCTTTACATTTGTTGCTATTTGTTTTGCTTCTCACTTGCATCATTCGTCAAACACCAAACCAAATGGCACCTAAGGCTGAATCAACCGAGAGATATAAGCAACTAGGTAGGAAAAATCCACAACCCTCCTACTCAAGCTCAAAAACTGAGCAAAACCTAGTCTTAATGCTTGCATAACAAAAGAAAAGATCATATAAACCATCATAAGCACCTCAATCCTCAAAGAAAATCAAATTCGTCTAAGAACCAAAAAAAAAAAGAGAAGGAGACAGAAATAGAGCAAACTCCCCTCATTGTCTATAAATTTCACCTCAAGTCGGACAAAGAGAGAATTGGCTTTCAAACTTCTCAAAAGACATCTTAGGGGAGGTAAGTTTTTTTAATGGACTGATCTACAAAGGTATGGGTTGGCAAATCAGCTAAAAGAGTTGATGATAGGGATAGGGTGGGAACTCTTTTGTCACATAAAAGAGCCCACCATCTGAAGCTTGCAATTGAGTTTCTCATTACTTTAGAAGTTCTGGGAGGTGATTGTCATGCATACTCACAAGAAGTGACCATCAATTTTAGACTCTTTGGCAAGAAATACACATTGAGGCCAAACAAATTGGTTAAATGCTTTGATGCCACCACTGCTAGAATAACAGAGCATCACCCAACTTTCAAAGTGGATGTGAACCAATTTTGAAAGTCAATCACAAACAATGAAGAGCAATTATAACAGTAACAACAACAAGGCATCAAAGATAAAAAGCCAAGCCATTAAGGATTGCTCACTGATTTATAACCTAGAACCACAATTACTCCAGCAGAGTCAGAAGCAGCAGCTGAGCCTAAGGACAAGCCTTAGAACCATCTTTAGGATCCCACCTCCACTCATCTTCATGTTGTATATTTGCTCTTTGTTTCATTTCTTTTATCTTCATTTTTTTTTTCAAAAATTTTTATGCTAGGGACACCATTTCTTTAATGAATATAAATATTTTCTCACCTCATTTATTCTTAGTTGAGTTATGTTTGTTATTTCTTTGCTTATGTATTGCTTCTTAATAATAACAAAAGGGGGAGAAATAACTAAGTATGAGAGTAAGGGGGAGTAAAATTGGTATGAAAGAAAGAACAAGGGAGTAAAATTGGTATGAAAGAAGGAACAAGGCAAGCTAAGGAACATGCAATGTATATAACTTAACTTGCATGAATTTGTTTTGCAATGAACTTGGTATGTATAACTTGTTTTAACAGTGCATAAACAATGAAACGAATAGGGAGTAAAATGATCCATTATAACTTATGCATTTGTTTGTTATACTTAAAATTTATATGATGTACATTTCTTGTAAGATTATTTACCCTTACTAGATTGTTCATCATCATCAAAAAGAGGGAGAACGTTGGACCTAGCTTGGGAGATTTGGTAAACCAAACTTATTTTGATGATTACAAACACATCTAAAAGCTAACTCTTGTTCAAGTTGATATGTAAGATCTTACAAGAATATCAATCTTTTGATTACATGCTTTAAAAGAAGAATTTTTGAAAAAAGTATTCAAAGCCAACGGGTGATATTACATTTCAACAGGTATTGTGACTTCATCAACGAGCATTGATGATTCTCAATTAACGTTAAAGTGACACCCAAAATGCGAGTTAAAGTTTTTGGACCACTCAACCATCGACTCTCTCATGGCACAACAGGCTGGATATTGCAAACACTTGAGCTTCGCCAATTGACCTTCTCAATGGACGTTGCATTTTCGCAATAAAGGTGGCACATCGATAACTCAACAGGCGTTGTATTTTTGCAATAGGCATTGGAAAAGCATCCAGGCAGAGCTAAAGGTTTTGGACCCTCCAACAGGAGATATTCAAAAATTCAACAGGCATTGCAATCGTTTTCAACGGGCATTGAAGTTAAACCAACAGTCGTTGAGGCACTGTAGAAAATCTTGAAAAATAGAGCATCAAGTTCACATCCTTCTGAAAATTTCAACAGGCATTGTTCATATCCCAACTAGAATTGAAACAGGTGTTAAGAATGTCCAATAGTTGTCAAATGAGTTGGTGACTAAAAAATTGAGGAGGTCAGAATAAATCTCTCTCTCTAACAGTTAGTTCCAACGGGAGTTTCAATGAAATTAATGGCATTGAAGTTGTATTCTCGCCTAACAATAAGCGTGGAGACTATCCAACAGACATTAAATGACTACTTTATGACATGGAGTGACAACGTTCTTTCTAACGACTAGTTCAGTGTCTCTACCTATAAAATGACTTTCCCATAATAGAATTAAGTAGAGAAAAAGAGAAAACAGTCAAAACAAGTTTATTATGTTGTGAAAACAATCTTTAATATAAGGGGTGAAACAAGTGTGATCTAACTTCAAGGGAAGATCATTGTCAAAAGCTTACAAAAGTCATTTTCAAAACAGAGTTGAAAAACAAGTTTTAAGACATATTTCAAAACTCTCCACCAAGACAAGCAATTCTTGTGAGTGTTTTTTTTATTCTTTATTATTTATTGCTTGAATGAGAGTATTATTTCTCATCTTTAATTTGTAAATCATTTAGAGAAAGTTTAAGGTTTAAGAGATCTTAGAAGATCCAAAACCATTCTTGTGAAAGGTTTAAGGTAATATCTGCAATAATTATTATATTCTTTTTTTTTCCCCATTATCCCATCATTTTATTTAACGATGAAAAAATTTTCATTACTAAAATCAATTTTTATTTTATTTTTTTCTCATCATGTTTATTGATAAACTTATCAAACTGAGTGACTTAACAAAAGTACCTTAGATTTTTTTTTTTTTTCCTTATTAAAAAAACATAGCGTCTCATAGTTCAGTTTCAATGAGAGAATTGCTCCATTTTTAACTGTTGTTGTGTTGTGGTACTTTCGATAGTTTTAACGTAACAGAAAATGTCCGTTCTTAAAACAATGCGTAGGATTAGATCACCTTTACCTCAGCTACCAATCAGTCCGGCACTACTCTATATGTCACTTAAACCACTGAATATAGATTTAGTCGGTTGAGAACTTATTGGATAAGCGTGGCACTATCGCCATTACGTCTCGCTTTTCTCTTTTCTGGTCAGTGAGAAAAACCACGCAACTTATTGAAAATTTGATTCATTTTTTTTTTTTTTAAATTATAATTTATTATCTTTCGTAACGTAATTTATTAACAGAACTATTTTTATTAGCTTGTTGAGGATCATCCATCGCTGTCTGTTGACAAAATGGTTGCTGGTGATCTCGAAGTTGACTCCGTAACAGAATTTCGCAGCTTTCTCGAACATCTCAGCGCCTCCAGGTATATCCGAGAGATTGATTATTGCAAGATCTGGTTCTTTGGATTCCATTATCAACTTTCTTATGTAGTTGCTCTTCGCCACTAGCATGAACTGCCCCAAAAATAAGAAAATTAATCAAAATTATATAGAACAGCTAACCAAGAACACTAATTTTTCCAACAAATATATACCTTGTGCAGCGAGAAACTGGCTTCGCCAACTGTAACTACAACATCTGTGGGAATTTCTTGAGAAAACACCCTGAATTAAAAAAAAAAAAAAAGTATGAAGAAATTAAATATAACAATGATATGGTTTGATTAATCAAAATAATACTGATCATAAAGCTTGATGATTGGTTTACCACTGGCCAGTCCTCTCCATGGCAATGGAGAGGCTGCTGGTGTTCCTAAAAGGAGCAGACATTTCTGTGACAGTATGAGGACAGGAATATCAGATAAGAGGAGTATCTGAAATTGGGTAAGGTTAGAGATTTTTTATATTGCCTTTCTAATCGTCTTATTATCAGCCGTAAATTTCACTTTTTCAAGATAGTTTTATGGTCTATTCTGCCCGATAACCCATTCCATTACAGCAGTGATTAGCTCCACTTGGTAGAGTATTCATGGGCTGGCTCAAGCCACCTATATGTTTTGTCCTCATTGGCAAACATTTCAATTTGAGTTCAATTTAGCTCAAATTTGGATTGAAATTTATGGTGCATTGCACGCATTAAACAAAAACCAATAAAGCAAAACAAAATTAAATACGAGCAACCCACCATTAAATCAATATTTTGGAAATTCGACCCGACAGATCAATCAAATTAATCAAATCATAAATTGGACTGGTGATCAATTTATTTGGCCTAAACTAGTTTTTTTGATATTATTTTGATATTTTTTATTATTATAAATATATTTATATATTTTTAATATTTTTAAAATTTTTTGAATAATATTTTTTAAAATTTTATATATTCTTAAATTAATTAAATCAAATCGATCAAATGAATCCAATCATCCAAACTAAAAACGTGTCAACCAACCTATCATCATCTTATATTGATTGAAAAGTAGGGACTAATTTTTAATGAGAATCTGACATTGAGATGGGATAGTGTTGATAGCAAATGCCAAGGAAAGAAAATCTAATGACGGTAAAAACTTCCTTATTTTGAATAGTGACAATTTATTTCTTTGATTTCTATACACATCACTCATTCTAATGCAAAATATATTTTTAATATGATGTAAAAATTATTATGTGATATCATAAAATAATGATAAATCATGTTTCTTCAACATGAAAATAATCAAATTTTGGTGCCTCAGGGAACATAAAAATAAAATGTTTGAAATTCATATTGAAGTGTTGAGTTCCCAATTTTGTAAATAAATTAATAGAAATTAGGTGTTTAGGGAGGAGGAGAACTATAATTCACATTGTGTAATTCATTCGACAAAGAAAATAGTTACCATTTTACTAATTAGGAGACATTTAGTATGATTATGATTTTTTATTTTAAATTTAAAAAGAACTATAAAAATACTTTTTAAAATGCTATTTTTTTATTTTTCATATCTATTAAAAATATTCTATAAATAAAAATAGAAAATAATAATAATAATTTTAATTTTGAAAATATATTTTTTTTAAATAGGAAGTGATACTAAACCAATCACATCCGAATAATGGATATCTCTAACTATAATTGGCTAATAGGCTGGATGACAATCCCTGAGGAAAATGGCTCGAGGATAAAGTGGACAATTCATATGAAGTTGGGCTAAGATAAGAACATGACAGTACTTACTGTCAATGTTTTCAAGTCCCAACAACTAATCATTCGATTAATTTTTAATTACTTAATTCAATTGGATTAATTAATTTAACTTAATTAATTAAAAAAATAAATACAAATATTAAAAATATTATTAAAATAAATTTAAATTTAATTATATTAATTATTAATTTAATGGATTCAATCGAAAATTGAATTTTCAAAACATTCCTTACCACTATTACAAGTTTTTTTTTTAAAAAAAAAAATTCCAAAACTACAAGTTGTTATTTGTGGCAGAGAACATAAGTTAATCCAACATAGAGTAAGGACAGGGTAAGAAACAGTCTAAATCAAAGAAAAAAGTACATAATTATTGAGAGTAGGGTAATCGATTGGGACCCAAGAAGATGTCTCTGCCACTCAAACAAGTGGCCAGGACTGAATTCCAGTTTCTTTGAAAAATAAAAATTTTGGCCATCAAAATGCCACGTCAGTACTAATTTTCTCTCTCTTTGACTGGCATGTCCTGTTCGCTGTATTGGATGACAAGGTGGGCCCAAACTGGGATTCTATCTCTACTAATTCCGCAAATACATGTCTAACACGTGGTACTTTTCTCCACGTGGTCCACTCATATTTATGGAACAGATATCCGTCATTTTAATACGAATAAATAGTTACTAAGCAATTATTTTCCGTGCTCTTTTTGGGATTGAGAATAATTGTCCATTGTATTGGGTCATTCATGCATGGCCGCCGACGATGACCGTACCGTTGATGGCTACAAATTTCGGATCTCTACGAGCCACAATTCATGAATACAAAGTAAAAGCTATTCACTCGTAAGAAAAAGTAAAACCTTCTCTCACCTTGTTAAAATAGAAGGTAGCTCATCTCATCCAAACAGGGCATGCAACGAAGAGCAATGTATTAATCTAGGCACAAATAGGTCGCTTCATAAAGGAAAGTTGTTATCTCTAATCATTAGGGTAAGCATGTTTGGTTTAATTAGAAAATTTATAAATCTCTAAAATATAACTAAAATTTTGAAAATTTTAAAAATAGAGAACTACTATCATCTTGAATATTTGATTCAACTTGATTCGATTTCTTACAAAATTAAATCGATTCAATTCAAATTTTTGATTTTTTCTAAATAGTTAGATTCAGTTTAATACTAACTCAAGTATTCAATTTTTTTAATTTATTAAAATTAAAATTTTTATTTTTAATCTTTATGAATTAAAATAAAAAATTTACATTTCTTACTTTAATCATTCAAGGACTAAAATAAATAAGTGATCATTTAACAAATAATAATTAATAACTTACATATTAAATATTAAATTAAAATTATTTTGAATATTTACCACTAATTTATAATTATTAATTAATAAATAATCTAATTATTAGTTATTAAGAGTTTTAATTATTAGCAGTATATACTAATTGATTGGGTTAACTAGTAAAATTAAAGTACTTACTTTTTTTTTTGATAAAAAAATACTTAGTTTATGTAGATAGATAGAGAGAGACATTAATCAATTATTATTATTAACTAAATCCTATTTTATATATTTATATATATATATACACACACACACACATTAGCGAACTTCTATTTGGTTAAGTGGATGGATCCAAATAAATTTAATTATGACTATTATTATTAATGTATAATTTGAATTTGTGTAATTTTATTATTATTATTATTATTATTATTATTATTATTATTATTATTATTATTATTATTATTTAAATTGATTTCTAAATCTAATTTAAGTAAAAAATCATAATTAGATTTTATTTAGATGATTCAAATAGAGTAAAATTCATTAAACTTTTAGTTATATATTCTTTGAATATTTAATAAATGCTCTATATCATAAAAATATTTTATCTTTTGAATAAATATTGAAAATATACATGTACAAGTAGACTTAAAAATTCTTAGTTTTAAAGTCCATTTAAGTACAACATTTTATTAAATTTAGGTCAATCAATTTAAATCATAATAAAGATAAAGATAGAATATTAATGAGAAAATATTAAACTTTAAATAAATTTAAATATTATATATTTAATATTAGAATTTAGAGAAAAAAAAATAGTACATAATTTCAAGTGCAAAGCTTGTGGTGTCTACACACACACCAAGTAATGAAAGATTGCATATCATAAAGTAGAAGGAGGGAAATACTTAAAAAAAAATTTCATCCATTTATCAAATGTTTACATTTTCACTATATACATTTTTATTTCAATCCATAGCCACTTTAGTATTAAACACCTCATTTGTTGTGGCCTAACAATTAATATCATCCAAAATATCAACTACCAATTCAAACAGAACAATAGTAGGAGCAGGATCAAGGAAGATGAATGAGATAAAGGCAAAATCCAAGGAGGGCACCTCCTTTCAGCACTTAACAATAAGCTTCTCTTGGTAGCCCTGCAGAATACCCCTTGTCACCACAACCAAAGCATTCTCAACATAAAGCTCAATAAGGGATGCTTGATTTAGCTCTTTCTCATTTTTCTTTAGTTGTCAGCATAGTTCATCCATTAAGCCATCTGTCTTTGTATTTTTTATTTTAATCTCCTTTAACTCTTTCTTTTTGGCCTTCTTCTAGTATTTCTCTTGAGCCATGAATAGGCTAGCATGATAGACATTCTTCGTTGAATGAGCATTACGAGTCTTTAGAACCCCTTGCTTGCCCTTTAAGAGTAACAACCTTGTTATGTAGATCTTGAGTGACACTCGCAGCGTACAAAAAGAAAAAGGAGGAAGAAGTTAAAAGGAAAAAAGAGAAATGAAAAAGAGGAGTAGAAGAACAAAACCTCATCATACTTAAAAGATCAAATAGTCAAGTCCATCCAAGGTGTTATATCCATCTACCCTCCTATTCAACCATTAATTGGTGGAGAGGGAAATCTAGGAACTAATAAATTTCACCATATGATCTTGTGATACAAAAGCCTTTGCGCTAAACTTTTATGCCATAAGCTTGTAAAAGCTCTTAGTAGAGACAACCAATTATTTGGCCTCAATTTCCCCCCTAGTGTTTCAAAGGTAATTATAACTTTAGGACTGGTTACTTGAGCATATAAGTTGTAGCAACCTTAATGGGCGAAGTAAACGAAACCACTAACATTTGCCTAGACATTTTTTTTTATCTTTCTCTTTGTTTGACCTACCTCTTTTGGTAACTTCCATAACACTCTAAAGGTCTATATATGCAGCAAACAAAAATAACTAAGGTCAACATTTAGAGCAAAAGTAAACTAAATTTAGGATTATATTGTTGACTACCTCATTTGAGCGACTTAATACAAGGCATCTTGTATGAATTTGTCAGCATCCATGTAACCCATTGTATGATGATGGAGTACACTTCCTTTTCTCTTACTAAGTCAAAGAAGGCAACTTTCATATTCTTGGATTCCAATTCCAACTAGTAGGAATAGACTATCTTGCCAAACATCAAATTGGGAAGAATTTTCCTTTTCATACTTTGAGAGACAAATGGATGTCTTTAAATAACACTTTCCTTAGTTGTGCCATTCAGTGCTAATTGTCACAACCTATATCTGAAGCCATGCCGACACTAGAGATCGAAAAGTCTTAAGGCTTTTAAAACTCATAATAAGCCTAATTACTCATGGTTAAAACCTATTTTTAAACTCTTTGATATTCTAAATCTTAAATTTGTACTTGTTGGCCCATAAAACTTACTCGCTTTTATTTTCCTCACTTTAGATTCTTAGGATAATACAAATGGGAGATAGGGATTTAACCTAAACTTGATCCCAAACATCTTATAAAAAACTTTCTTATATTGTCATATTGTCATTTAATTCATTTCTTATCATGTCATGATCGTGAGAATCTAGACTCATTAGTCGATTCCCTTTATTCTTTCATTTTTTTTACTTTTCATTATATACACATTATTAAACATAAAATTCTCCTATTTGGATAATCCTAAAATTAGGGGTCCACTTAAGATCATTATAGCTATAATATTCTTTTCATTATTGTAAGCATTCAACAATTACTTAGCATATGATTACACATATGGACAGTCAAGTCCATGGAAATCTCTACTTGGTTTCCTTATCTTTCTCTCACAAAGGAGTTGTCTTTACAATCGTACACTCTCGTGGGAGTTGTCTTGCTAACCATATCCTTTACTTATCTTTTTCCTCACAAACCATGCCATGCATATATATCATTACATTCATTTCACATAGGTTATAATCCCTACATAACTATGTTTGTTGGAGAAGGCCGATGTGGCAAACTAAGAGGTTGGGTTGGTTGTAAATAAAAATACAAACAAAAACAAACTAAATTGAAGCAAACAACACAAAGATTTTATAGTGGCTTGAGAATGTGGCTACTCCGCTCCTCAAGTTTTCACTTAGGCCTTTCTATTTCTTTTGCAAGCTCAGGAACAACCTTTCCCTTTTTAAGACTTAAGGACAACCTTTCTTGTTATAGGCTAAAAAATAACCTTCCTTTTATAGGCTCAAGGACAATTTTTACACTCACTCTCTTTTACAAGGAACAAAAGAGTCAACCCAACCCCTTAGTATTTTTTGAGGCACAATACCAACCTTTATAACCGCTAGTAAGGATGAATTCAAGCAATGTCAAATGCCTTTCAATTAGGCAATAAATACACTATTAGTGCTTAAGAAAACCTAAGAAAACCTACTCTTAAAAAGAGTAACAAAATAATCTCACTCTACCAAAAAATACAAGCAAAGCAACACCAAAAGGTTTGCACAAAGACTTGTTAAAAGTTCTCTAAATGATTACAAGTATTCTTTAAAGTCTCTAACTTTTTTCTATTCTTCAAAAATGATTCTTATATAGCCAAACTCTAAAACTAGTTGTTGAAATAGTTAATGTTCAGTCTAACAGTTTTTTTACAAAACTAGCCGTTAGAGGAAACAACACTTGTTGTTCTTCCTCAACCCTTGTTGAACTTGTAATGGTCACTTCCAACGCCAGTTGATCCACCTTCCACGCTCGTTGGTTTTGAGTCTAATGCCTGTTAAAGTATGAACAATGCTCATTGTTCATTTCTAGAAAGCTTAAACTTTGTGTTCTATTTTTCAAACTTTGCACATTTGTTTTCCACGTCCATTGAGGAATTCACAATTCCCATCAACAATGCCTATTAGAGAAGGACTAATGTTTATTTTGAGTTCCAAAAACATCAATTTAATCTTGGGCACTTTTTAAATGCATGTTGTGAATATGCAACACCTATTGCTTGACTAGATCAATGCGCATTATGAAACTTCAACGCTCGTACTGAAGTCCAGCATAACTCAACCTGAAGCAGTTCTCCAACACCTATTGTAAAGGACAACGCCCGTTGCGAGATCTAGAAGACTTTGGTTATTTGCAACATCCAATAAACATCCATTATTCATCCTTCAATGCCCGTTGAAAGATGTTCAATGCTTGATGAACTTGCACAATACCCATTGAACTTGTTTTGGCCTTTTAACATTCATCAAGACTTGTTCAAATCATCCAAAAACACTATAGTACAAACATTATAACTTCTTAAGGTTTTGTCATTGTTTTGTTATCATTCACAACACATCGTCCAAAGTATAGAGTAAGTCCAATACCTTAGGATCACATGTTCTATGAACATTCTTCCCTTTTCATTCTCAATAATCTCCCCCTAGCATTCTCAATAATCTCCTCCTTTTTGAATGATAACAAATTCAAGATGCTTTGATACCAAAAATACAAATCTTAAACATATAAGGGATACCAAACATTAAAACACAAAACTACAAAAAAAAATACCAATAAAAATATCCTTACAAGGCTTGATATCATATACCACATAAGATACTAAATGTTGGATGTTAAAAAACATAGATGATACTAAGTGTTAGGCTATGCAAATAAGTAATACCAAATAAAACAATCAAATCATCCAATCAAAGCATCTAAAACTTCTCCCCTCTTTTTGTTATCATGACAAAAAGATATACAAAAGTTCTCCCCTTAAAAAATGTTCTCCCCCTTACAAACATACAAACATTCTCTTTTTAAAATCTAGACCAACTTCTTCAAAAACAAAACAACCATGATGATACCAAAAATACAAAACACTTAACAAAAGAAAACTCCCCCTATCTTTGTGCTCTTTTATAATAAATCAACCAAGATATTCTAACACGAATTCAGTTGATATAACTTGGGTTTACATATTCTCTTCAAAAATTAAGGAAAGCAAGAAAATAAGGATAATTACTAGAGATTCCTAAAAATAAAAAAAAATCCAAATTGATACCAATGATGGTTCAAAATTCAAACTCTCCCTAAGCAAAGGCATAAAACAAAACAAAACAAAAGAAAGAGATAAATATCCATTACAGTTAATAATTTCCAAAAATACAAATGCTTTCTCAAATTTTACAACTCCAATCACCATTTGATTCTCCACATTCAGCGGAGAGTGAGGACCTTCCAAACCTATAAAATTAAACTTTCTTTAGTACCCATTTTCTTTTGGGTCCATTGGGATTAGCAGCATAAAAATGCTCATCTCTCAACCTAGCATAACAAAAGTATGCTTTATGGCCATATTTTCCACAATAAAAGCATTGTCATACAAATGCTTTATTAAGCTCTTGTGTTTAGCAAATATAAGGTGGCTTCCTAAAGGATTGATGCCTAATAAATAAAGGAACCTTTGCATTTTTTCCATACTTGGTTCCATAAATAAAGGCATGATTTGCCTTTGGCTTGTGGGAGTGTGAATAAGAGTGAAGGCAATTAAAGTTGTGTTTATGTGTAGTCTTTCTTTTAGGTAAAGAGTGTACACAGTCTACCTCTTTGGCTTATAAGATGCATACATAAAAGCATGATTAGCTTTTTTCTTAGGCTTGTTAGTGTATGTCTGTGCTAGTGTTGTGCTCTTAGGCTTTGCATTGGCATTAGCCTTTTGTGAGCTTTGTGATTCAACACCTTAGAGACTAGGTGTTCTAGAAAGTGAAGCTCTAACAAACACACTTTTAGAACTAGAGGAAAAGGCATTATTTTATTCAATGTCATATTTCATACTAATATCTCTTTGAGAGCCCAAAAGTAAATCCAATTTTTCTTTTCATTTAGTAAAATTTGAAAGAGAGGTTTCTTAAATCTAAAACCACCTTTTTTAAACTGTCATTTTGTTTGGAAAAAGTTTCATAAAATTTATTTTCAGAGTTCAACTCTTCATTTTCCATTTCCAAAGTGTCAATTTTCATTTTAAAAAATTCTCTTTCATTAGAATAAGAAAAGTGATTTTATAAGCAATTCATCATTTTCTTTTCTCAAATAGTTAACTTCTTCAAGAAGCTCATCTTTAATTTTAAAAAAGGAGAAAATTTCAATTTTCAACAACTCATTTTTATTTCTCAAAATCTTATTTCTATAAAAAAATTTATCCAAATCATTATTTATTGATTTTAGGGCCTTAATCAGATTTTCTACTATGAACATGTTTTTGATATCATCATCAAGTTCACATACGTCATTATGAAAGTCCCCATTCGGTTCATCCTCTATGACTATTAGACATTCAACTTTTGCTTTCTTTTTGGCCTTCAAATTCTTTATCTTATTAATCAAGGTCTTTCTTTAACAGGGAACAACACTTCATTTGGAAATACTCTCGTCTGATTATGTCATTTCCTTTTTGGGGTTTACCTGTAAATTCTGCATAAAGAATACCCAAAAATTCAAACACTCTAGGACATTCTACCATAGTAAGCTTTGAGTATTCATCCAGAGCAGTATACCAATCTTGAAATCTGCCAATCAGAGAATTCATCATCACTTATAGATGTGGAATTCATTAAGCTCTTTCTCTTCATTTTCTCTTAACAATGGTCTTTTAGCTCCATTGACATACTGCTTCATTTGGTTTGAGTTTGTCCATATTTGAGGAAGCTTCCATAGCAAGAAGACTTGATGGTTGTCATGACCGCATCCCTCTGACACTTAAGCTTCAAAAGAGCTTAGATTCTGATACCAATTGTTGGTTGGAGATAACAGATGTGGCAACCTAAGAGATGGGTGAATTGGGTTGTAAATAAAAGCACAAACACAAATAAACTAAGTTGAAGCAAACAACATAAATTAACACAAGGATTTTATAGTGGTTTGGTAATGCACCTTCTCAACTCCCTAAGTTTTCACTTAGGCCTTTCTATTCCTTTTGTAGGCTCGGAAACAACCTTTCCCTTTTTAAGGCTCAAGGATAATCTTCCCCCTTTTACTGGCTCAAGGACAACATTCCCTTTTATAAGCTCAAAGACAACCTTTACACTTACTCTTTTTTATAAGGAATAAGAGAGCCAATACAACCCCTTGGTATTTTTCTAAGCACAATACCAACATTTACAACCACTAGCAGTGATGAATCTAAACATTGTCAAATGTCTCTCAATTAGGCAGCAAATACACTATTAGTGCTAAAAAAATCTACTTTCAAAAAGAGTAACAAAGTATACACTATTAGTGCTAAAAAAAATGTACTTTCAAAAAGAGTAACAAAGTAATCTCACTCTATCCAAAAATACAAGCAAAGCAACACCAAAAGATTTGTACAAAGACTTATTAAAAGTTCTCTAAATTATTACAAGTATGCTTCAAAGTCTTTAACTTTTTTTAGGCTTCAAAAATGCTCCTTATATAGCCAAACTCCAAAACTAGTCTTTGAAACAGTTGATGTTTAGTTTGACAGCTTTTCTGCAAAACTAGCCATTAGAAAAGATAATACATGTTGTTCTTCATCAACCCTCTTGAACTTGTAATGGTCAACATCTGTTGATCCTCCTTCTACGCCCTTTAATGTTGACTCTAATGCCCGTTGAATCAAGAAAAATACCCGTTGTTTATTTTCAGAAAGCTTGAACTTTGTGCTTTGTTTTCAAACTTTGCACAGTTATTTTCCACACTTGTTGAGGAACTCACAATGCCTTTTGAGAATGCTTTCAATGCCTGTTGGAGAAGGACCAATGCCTGTTTCGAGTTCCAGAAACTTTAGCTCAATCTTAAACAATTTCCAATCTCTGTTGCAAATATACAATGCATATTACTTGGCCATATCAGCACCCATTGCGAAACTTCAACGCCCGTGGCGAGGCCCAGTACAACTCAATCTGGAGTAGTTCTCCAACACCAGTTACAAGGTCTAGAAGACATTGGCTATTTGCAGCATGTAATCAACATCCATTGTTCATCATTCAATGCCCATTAAATGGTGCAATGCTTATTGGAAGATGTTCAATGCCTGTTAAACTTGCACACTGCCCATTAAACTTGTTATGGCCCTTTAACATTCGTCTGGACTGTTCAAATCATATAAAAATGCTAAATTACAAGTAGTAGAATTTTTCAAAGTTTTGTCATTATTTTGTTATCATTCAAAGTAGAGGAGTAAGTCCAATGTCTTGAGGTTACAAGTTCTCCAAACATTCTCCCCCAACAAGTTAGTTATGCCTTTTTAGATTTTCACTTCTTTCCTTAACTACCCTCATATCACATGGCAGTTAAACATAGCATTTCATTTCATTTCATGCATTTGATTTCATTCATATTAATGCATATGACTTTTATATCAATTTTATTTGGCCTACTATGGCCTATATATAAATACATGATGCATGCATGCAATAGATATTAAAAGCCATAATAAAATCTCTCACCTTTCATTGCTAACCATACATCTTCTTTATTTTGGCTTTACTTTTTCGTTATCTCTTTGTTTTAGCCTTATTTGCTTTTAGCTTTATTTTTACTTTCTCTTAATCATCTTACCCACACACATGCCTAAGTATAAACATTCATTACATTATTACCATAACATCTAAAATATGGAGAGTCACTCAAACTCATCCATATAACATATAACTTAAACATAACATATAGTATA